>OX375881.1:99575324-99752824 GCA_947359465.1 Metellina segmentata
CAAGCGATATGAAATCTATTCATAAACAAATATTTCGTATATTTTTTATTGATTTATATCCGTTAATTTTGGTATAAAACGAATATGTCATTTTTCATTTCATTTTTGATTATGATATTTTACTTCATGACGATAAATATAAATTCTGACATAGATTTTCTTGAAGTATCTTCAAGGGTATTTAGGTAATAAAGGTGTAAAATAGGAGTTCAATCAAATCAGCCTTGCTTGTCAGAATTGGAGGACAAATTTCCCAGAACGTTTTAAATATATTTGACTCTGCGATTAAGTTACTACTAGATCATAATTTTGAATTTTTTTTATTTATTTTCATCTCTAGAAGCAATGTTTTCTAATTTAATTGAAAACTACAAATGATAAGCAATGTGTTTATAGTTATCATGTTTTAAAAAAAAAAAAACTAAGCTTTATTTCGACATTAGTTGCATTAAAAAAATTCCAGCATTACAGTATACTTAGAATGATGGATTACCCTCTTATGCTTCTAAACCGTTGTCGAGAATTGTATCCCTCAAATACTTCCTGATTACGTATTCAATGGCATTTCGAATTGGGAAACTGATAAACATCTTAGTGAATAATAGAATAAAAGCTGCTTTATATTTAAAATATCTCCACTGATTTCGCTTACATTTTGATACAGATAAAAAAGGACTAGTGATTCATTTTGCTTCTTTACTTAGAAGCATTTTATTTAATCGCTGAAATGAAATTAACAACTCGTTTAATATCCGCAAGGTACACACAGGAGGACTTAAATATGCTGAAAAAAATTTAAGGGAATACAGACGTTCTCGTAAACGAGAATGTTTAGATTTTTAGTGATATTTCGTTTAGTCATAAGAAATATTAGTCAAAAACTAATAAAATATTGGCAGTACAACAAGTATGCTATATTGATATAAGTTTATAAAAGTAGTCAAGAAATGTGACATACAAAAAATAATTATCAATTGTACTATGGATAAATACTGGTAGTTTCAATATGTATTAACACCATTTGATAAGCTCAATTCAAAATATTTATACTTTATCAATGTAAACTTTATTTTATGTGTAGTAAACATTCTGTTTTTTATATATAGTTGTTAAACTATTTTTCTTATTTTTAAATGCATGCATATAAATTTTAAAAAATCATAAAATTGCGAATTTCAACAGCAACATAAATTATGTTTTAATAGAAAACCACCAATATACACATATTATTGACATAGGATTTTTTAAAAATAACTCGTACATATACTATTAGGTTGAAGTTCATACTCTGTGGAAAATTTCAATATCCTAAATATAATGGTTTTTAAAATAAGCTTACCTAAAGTATAAAAAATCATGTTTTGAGAAAAATGCAAGAAATGTTTTATAAGTTACTATAATCATCCTTTAAAACAACTCTGCACCATAGTCTTTCTGTGTTATGCTTTGAGATGTATCACTTTTATGCTTCTCAAGTTTTTTCAGTGCCCGAGCTTGCTTACTAATTGTCTGTACACTGATTTCAACCTTGCATATACGAAGCATATCAATGCGACTCAATGCACGGAAAGTGTTTTCCCAGCATTAACATACAAAACTTTTAAAACTGTCAGCCGGCTTTGCATTTTTTCATTAAAACATATCACGCAATCCATTACACCAATTTTCAATGTCTGTAGTGAAACAAAAGTGATTTTTGGTACCCCCTCCCACGAACAGTTTTTAAACGCTCTCCTTTGGATTTTGGGTTTTGCCATGCAGACATTTATCGAAGATATTCATATCCGTTAAACAACTCGTTACCCCCTCCCACAAACAGTTTTTAAACGCTCTCCTTTGGATTTTGGGTTTTGCCATGCAGACATTTATCGAAGATATTCAGATCCGTTAAACTTCGAAAGATAGGTTTTATTACCAGTGAGACTGCCTCAAGCAATGAATGCTTATGTGACTATTCTTCACCGTGGTATGCCATTTAAATGTTTGTTTATAGTTTTCAAATGCAATTTTCTCCACTTTATGTTTAGAAAACCCTTAAAAATTATGTATTTTTTTTGTTTAGCAAAACACGCTCTATATTTCTGTAAAAAAATTGAAAAATAGACAATTTGAGGGTTTAAGCGCATATATAGAGAAAGTAAAGCTGTTGTTGTTTATCCTGCCTACACTGGCAGACCGAAGGAGTGCCAGCCCCGTCGAAGACGGCAAGAGGTGAGGGGGTGCACCTTCCATGTTATTGAGCCCCATTGGGAGGAAGTCCGACTTTTCTCGACATACATGGCACATCCGTTTTACAGGAAGGTCCCTTTCATACATCCATTCACTCACACATATCGTAATTTAGATCCCAATCAGAGGCCAATAACCCCCTGATCAGGTACCCCCAGAGGTATTGATTTGGTATGGGAACATGGGAGACTTTGTGACCACGACCTATTTAACGTGCCCCAGTCACCATTAGTGAACACGATGGTCTTTAGCCAGGTCGAAGCGCCGATCTCGCAATCATCAGAATTGCAGGCTCCGCTGAGGACAGAGCCCACAACCCTTCTGATTCGAGCCCGACGCTCTACTGACTGAGCTACCGCGGCTCAGAATGTAAAGTAAAACCGTATAAAAAAGTAGGTGTTTTAATCAGAGGAACACGACGGGATATAAGTGGTCCGTGATCAAACCCGAAGGGAAAGACCCGAGGACAACACCACGTAATTTTTTAACCACGGTCATTGTGAGATCACACCTGATCTGGCACAACACTCTTCAAATTTACACCACTTCACACAAACGTGAGGACATATACGGCCACGACAGATTAAATTCACCAGCCCTCGCGTACTAGGCGGTCTTTGGTTGGATAAGTACTCGCAACACTCGGTTGCAATCCCTTACTCTTCCAACTGTGCTGCTAGTCATCTGACCGTGGTTCAAAATTACGAGGTGTTGTCCTCGGATCTTTCCTTTAAGGGATTGATCCCGTAACGTCGTCTTTAGCCCGTTGTGTTGCTCTAGTACGACGTTAACAAAAATTACCCTACCACCAAATGAGCTACCGTGACTCTATCGTATTAAAAGAATCATCCATGGATTCTGTCAATCAATATATGAGGTTATTTAGAGTGGCCCTGATTTTAGAGTAATGTATTAGCAACCGGAGGGTTGGGAGTTAAAAATCCAACCAAAGACAGTTGTATACACGGAGGGGCTGGTGCACGTTCAATCTGTTGTGGCTTCAAAAGTTTTTACGCTGTCGTGATGTGGAAGCTTGGAGAGTGGGGTGACTGCTCAAGTGTGACCTCGTCGCTTGACCGCTCTTCAAAATCAAGTGGTGTTTTCGTCGGATATCTTCTCTTTGGGTTTGATCCCGGACCTTCGCCAATAGCCCGTTGCGTTGAGCTGGCGCGTTGTAAATTAAGATACCTACCGTGGCTATTTAGTCATTAAGTATACAGTGATGTCTTTTACCACTAAGGCATCTCATGACACTAGGAGGTGACAATCCCGGACAAACAAGGTGAGGAGGAGGCACTTGCTTCATAGTGCATATCCGCAGCTGGGCAAGACCTTAGTACCACGATCGAATTAATATCAACTGTCCAATGGATAGTCTGATGAGCTCTATCAACCTCGAATTTGGGGGCACTTTCGGGACGTTTTCTTAGGTGCCAGGTAAATCTTTTCGATAAGAAATTTCCATCCATATATGACCATTTTTTCTAATAACGAGATGTCTCGTTATGAGCAAAATTGAGTGAATATATTTTTATGTTGACCGAGATAAGATCTAGAAAGTTTTCTTCTGACGGCGTCATATTATCCATTACCCCTGGAAAGCGGTTTGGTACCAGAGAAAATGGGTTCAGAAGTTTAGGATTTTATCCTGCGAATAGCAATACTTTTCACGTATGATTGCTCAGGTCGTTTAACAAGACAGCAATGCAAGACATCCAGGTGTATTATAGACAAAAATTGGACTATAATACATTAATTACACTAGAACAATATGCAAAATAGAAACTGTGATTGGTCAGTTTTGCTAAAGGTTAGACATGTCTTTGAGACTAACGCATAGAGATTTAACCACGTTGGGAAGAAATAAACGCCAAAAATAAAAGGTAGGTTTGAGAGGTATTTAATTACCTTTACACTGGAGGAACACAACAGGCTATTGGAGATGGTCTGTGACCTAACTCGAAGGGAAAGATCCGAGGAAAACCCAACATAATTTTCAACAAGGGTTAGATGAAGAGATCACATCTGAGCTGGCACCCCCACTCTCCCAACTTCCACACCCCATAAACGTGAGGACAGTTGAGGGCCCGATAGATTTAACGCTAACCAGCCCCCTTTGTGAATCGCAGTAATTGGTTGGATTCGAACTCGTGACCTTCCGGTTGTTAATCCCTTACTATTCAAAACAGGGGATAAATGCGAGAACGAAATTGTAGTGTTGCGTTGGTTAATGATTGGGTTATGTTAATTATTAGCATTTATCTTTGTAACGTCAAGAACATTCCACCTGCTTCACGATTCGTCCCTTTAGAAACTGACTTCAGTATTTAATGAGATACATCTTGTTGTTGTTGTTTCTTATGCCTACACTGGCAGACCAGAGGAGTGCCAGGCCCGTCGAAGACGGCAAGAGGCGAAGGGGTGCGCCTTCCATGTTATTGAGCCCCATTGGAAGGAAGTCCGACTTTGCTTGACATACATGGCACATCCGTTTTACAGGAAGGCCCCTTTCATACATCCATTCACTCACGCATATCGTAATTTAGATCCCAATCAGAGGCTGATAACCCCCTGATCAGGTCCCCACAGAGGAATTTTCTTGGTATGGGAACATGGGGGACTTTGTGACCACGACCTATTTTACGTGCCCCAGTCACCATTAGTGAACACGACGGTCTTTAGCCAGGTCGAAGCGCCGATCTCGGAATCATGAGAATTGCAGGCTCCGCCGAGGACAATGAGATACTTCTTCACATGAGTTAAAACTATCACAAAGATAAGTCTATTGTATTAGGTTGATGCATCAGGTCGTAACGTTTTTTGTGGACAAAAATAGAAGAAAAATTATTTTATTTAATAAAAAATTACATTTTATAAATGTAGTATTTTGTGTCGATCTATTCGGTGACCTTCATCCACCTCTCCGGTAGCTGCATCATCCCGCGCTCATAGAAGTTCCGAGGTTTCTGACTAAAGAACTAATCCAGGTGACGAAACTTTCTCAACCACCACACGGCATGTGGAATCGTTAGCGGTACCCTCACCGAAGTTGTCGGGCTCAATGGAGCTACCACTGCCCTGTAAGTCAAACATAAAAGGACGGTCTAAAGCTTTATTGATTTAGCTGCCTTACGCCCACTTCGCACCATTTCTAGTGAATCCGAATTAGTCTAGGACCATGATAGCCCAGTTGGAAGAGTAGCGGTTTAACATTCGGAGGGTAGTGAGTTCGAATCCAACCAAGGACTGTCGTGTAAAAAGGGAGATGGTGCACGGTAAATCTGTCGTGTGCTCAAATGTCCTCTCATAGATGTGGTGTGGAAGTTTGGAGAGTGAGGTGCCAGCACAGGTATTGCTCCGGTCAACTGACCACATTTAAAAATCACCTGGTGTTGTCCTTCGATTTTCCCTTCATATTTGATCTCGCTAATAGCCCGTTGTGTTGCTCCGATGTGACGTTAATTCAAATAATATCTACCTAAAATACCTAGCAATATTTCTTATTTTAAAGGAAGTTTATGGCAACACAAATAAGCATTTAAATTCGACTTTTGCTATCATTGTCATACACAAATATTAAAAATCACTTAACGAGTGATATAAATACGTCAGTTATACTAAAATTCAACATCAATATCAATTGCGTACAGGTAAATTATTTATTTACAGTCGGAGTTATATTCCCATCTTTAAAGTTTAATATGTTAACTGTTATGAAGTCTTGGCATAGCCAAATATTAAACATTGTAAGGACGAAAAATATTTAAAAATGAGAAAAATAAATAAAACAAAGTCGATTCGATACAATCTCTTAAAAGTAGGTACTAATGAAATTAACAGGGAATGTCACATTCTCACAGGCAAATCATTTGTTTACTGTCACAGTCTGTCAACCTTGCAAGTGGTTTTGACGAGATATCTTGTATGTCAAGTTCAGACGAATTTGTTGATAACGGCCCATCGCTTCAGCAAGATATTCCGTAATTGATGCGATCTTGTCAGTTTTCTTCTAATATCCAAGATGCTTCGCCCATAAAGATTTGGTCAGTCTTCTTCGAATGCCATGATGCTTCGTCTGTCAAGAGATGGTCAGTTTTCTTCGAATGCCATTATGCTTCGTCCATCAAGATTTGGTCAGTTTTCTTCGAATGCCATGATGCTTCGTCTGTCAAGATCTGCTCAGTTTTCTTCAAATGCCAGTATGCTTCGCCCATAACGATTTGATTAGTTTTCTTCGAATGTCATGATGCTTCGTCCTTCAAGATCTGTACAGTTTTCTTCTAATATCCAAGATGCTTCGCCCATAAAGATTTGGTCAGTCTTCTTTGAATGCCATGATGCTTCGTCTGTCAAGAGATGGTCAGTTTTCTTCGAATGCCATTATGCTTCGTCCATCAATATTTGGTCAGTTTTCGAATGCCATGATGCTTCGTCTGTCAAGATCTGCTCAGTTTTCTTCAAATGCCAGTATGCTTCGCCCATAACGATTTGATTAGTTTTCTTCGAATGTCATGATGCTTCGTCCTTCAAGATCTGTACAGTTTTCTTCTAATATCCAAGATGCTTCGCCCATAAAGATTTGGTCAGTCTTCTTCGAATGCCATGATGCTTCGTCTGTCAAGAGATGGTCAGTTTTCTTCGAATGCCATTATGCTTCGTTCATCAAGATTTGGTCAGTTTTCTTCGAATGCCATGATGCTTTGTCTGTCAAGATCTGCTCAGTTTTCTTCAAATGCCAGTATGCTTCGCCCATAACGATTTGATTAGTTTTCTTCGAATGTCATGATTATTCGTCCTTCAAGATCTGTACAGTTTTCTTCTAATATCCAATATGCTTCGCCCATAAAGATTTGGTCAGTCTTCTTCGAATGCCATGATGCTTCGTCTGTCTAGAGATGGTCAGATTTCTTCGAATGCCATTATGCTTCGTTCATCAAGATTTGGTCAGTTTTCTTCGAATGCCATGATGCTTTGTCTGTCAAGATCTGCTCAGTTTTCTTCAAATGCCATTATGCTTTGCCCATAAAGATTTGGTCAGTTTTCTTCGAATGCCATGATGCTTCGTCTGTCAAGATCCGTTCAGTTTTCTTCAAATTCCAGTATGCTTCGCCCATAACGATTTGGTTAGTTTTCTTCGAATGTCATGATGCTTCGTCTGTCAAGATCTGCTCAGTTTTCTTCAAATGCCATTATGCTTTGCCCATAAAGATTTGGTCAGTTTTCTTTGAATGCCATGATGCTTCGTCTGTCAAGATCCGTTCAGTTTTCTTCAAATGGCATTATGCTTCGTCCATCAAGATCTGGTCAGTTTTCTTCGAATGCCATGATGCTTCGTCCATCAAGATCTGGTCAGTTTGTATATAAGTATAACTCCTTATAAACGTTAATCTTAATAAAGCATATTTTATTGAAGTTAGTCCCAATATATTTGTAATTAGGAACTGCACTATATTATCGATGTACTTCAAAGACAAATCAATAGAATAAGAAAGCTATTTTTAAGTTTTATTTAGTGGGAAAATGCTTTTAATGTAAAAATGGAATTATGCTTCTTTTTTGCAATATAATTAGATTAATTAACATTAAATGTCAACTTAAATGCAGTGCAAATGGTGTTACCAGCAACATGTGGTGATGGTAATTTAGGTATAATTTCATTTCTTGAGATTTGTAATGTCCTTCACATCTGGGAAAAGGAAATATTCACTTTCCTTATTAGAACAACTGCTCTGTATGAAAGAACGATACAATTCCTTGTTAATTACCATTTCACAATAATCAATTTAATTTAAAACCAAAAAGCCTTAAAATTAAAAAATAGAACTATTTGTGATGAATTTTTCACATAAACAATCGTATTTAATAAATAAATTGCCTAAATTTAATATTTAAACCATGTTTTTACCACTGAAAGCTAAATCGGGCTGGTGTGGACATGTCCACAGTAGCTCCACCACCATGCGTCCACACTAGCCCCATGGAGGCATTTGTTTATTTAGGCCTAGTTCTGGTTCATTTAAACAAAGTAGAGCAAAAGTGAATTTCAAAATAGATAATGAATACATTCATTTATAACATATATGTGGCCTTTAAAAAAATATTGAATTAAAATAGTCTAATTTTGTAATTGAAAGATAAATCAATAACTTACTTTTCCACCATGAAAACCTAGTTTTATTAATTGCTACTGATCTTTCAAGTGTGTGATCATGCAACTACACATGGAAGTTTATACCAGGGTTTCTATTCTGCAAAAACTTGTAGAGAGATTTTGACTGACTAATAGCAGAATTAATCAAGTTGTCCACACAAGCCCCATGTCCACACGAGCCCCTTTCTCCCCTATGTATAATTGTACTGTAAGGCAAGTCAGTAACTTTCACAACTAAACAGAACAACTCATTAACCTCCAAAGTAAAACGAACATGCCGTAACGTCATATATTTGATTCTTAGCAATTGTTTCCAAATCGACAACCAACGGCAACTGTTCTGACGTTCCGATCGAAACTTCGAAAGTTCGCATGTGCAAGAATGCGAGGTTCGCGCATGCCAAGATTAAAAATAAAAAGAAGGAACGTTCGTTTTGATTTTTAAGATCTTGGACTCAAGATTCATTCTAGTTTTCTGCCTCTCTGACTTCGAACGTGATGACTGTAGAATTGCATTAAATTATCGTCGATGTAAATAGATTAATTTTTCAAGTGTAAAATATGCTGTAGTAAAGCAAGTTTAATTCATTCTTCTGATGTTATTTACATGATTTAAATATTTACTCAAAACTAGTGGTTGGTACTAACGAACTGCCTAGAGACTGTTAACGCTATTTTAGAAAAATAACAGTTTGGTCCATCTCTAAAATTTAAACAGAGAATCAGATGGTTGTTTATACCATTGCTCACAGAAGCGTGTACGCAGATTGAATTCAACCTACTCCCTAGAAACTTCGGCTTTAACAGAAAAATAAATTTTGTGTTTATCTAACAAATGCCACAAGTACAGTCGACAGCATCCGCAATAGAGGAGCAACGCAAATCTTCAATATACGAGTATCTTGCAAAATCGCTGCTGTCTAGCTGAAGCCAGAACATGAAAAACAATAGTTAGTTGAATGTCGCAGTCATTCCTATCACGTATTGCGGAAATTGCTGTCTGATTCTAAGAATCGGAAAAATCCGAATTCAACTCTCGGAGGAATAGAACGTTTTATGTTCTCGAACACTAAAAAAGAGTCGTATAGTTTCATAAATATATCAATAATTTGTATCCCAAAGGATACATGGGTTATGAATTTAATGCAAATATCGTTTTATACTATGCTAACAATATTGATCATTTGTCTGGGACATAAATCATACAGATATTTGGATAGAAATGCAATGTAAGCATATTGCTCCATTTAAGAATTCGCCTCTAGATCGGAAGGTTCCTGGTTCGAATCCGGGTCCGGGCATGGATGTTTGTAAACGTATGGTGTAGAGGCAGCTGGTGCACCTTAAATCTGTCGTGGCCGAAAGTCCTCACGTTGGGTTGGCGTGGAAGTTTGGAGAGTGGGGTGCCAGCTCAGGTGTTGCTTCGTCATCTGACCGTGGTTCAAAATTACGAGGTGTTGTAATCGGATCTTTTCCTTAAGGGACTGATCCCGGACCGTCGTCAATAGCCCGTTGTGTTGCTCTAGTACGACGTTAACTAAAAAAAATTACCAAATTATCATTTAAGAATTAGGCTTTTATCAGCATTCAACATTAAGTTAACATTTGTCTCCTCAAATAGCTCTGGAACTAATATAAATAAAACGTGTAAAATTAATGATTTCCTAACAGCTCGAGCCGACCAACCGGTATAGTGGTTAAGGTGTTAGCCTCTAGATCGGAAGGTTCCTGGTTCGAATCCGGGTCCGGGCATGGATGTTTGTAAGAGTATGGTGTAGAGGCGGCTGGTGCACCTTAAATCTGTCGTGGACGAAAGTCCTCACGTTGGGTTGGCGTGGAAGTTTGGAGAGTGGGGTGCCAGCTCAGGTGTTGCTTCGTCATCTGACCGTGGTTCAAAATTACGAGGTGTTGTCCTCGGATCTTTCCCTTAAGGGACTGATCCCGGACCGTCGGCAATAGCCCGTTGTGTTGCTCTAGTACGACGTTAACTAAAAATTACCAAATTTTACCTAACAGCTCGATTTTCTAGATTTGAAAATGTGTACATTTTTTTTAATACAACATTTATCGTGTCTCGATGCAAAAGATATTTCTGTTTTTTTGCGCTATAGATGGAATTGTATAACAAAACCGAAGTGCTATCTATTTCGAACAAGAAAAGTTTTTATGTTTTTTAAAAGAAAAGATTTCAGCAAATACTTGGGAAAAAATTGTGTTATTGGGATGTGAAATTTTAAATATTGTTAATCATAAAATGGCGGAACATAAGGAGCATTTTCGATTCAATATGCTTTTCTTCGCTTCGCTGACGCAAAATAAGATACACAACCCTACAATAATTGACCAGACGTCCGCGGATTTGCATAAAAATCCGACTACTTGTTTGGGGGTGTTTTTCGGGATATGTCCTGGGACCTTTACATGGTGTTCCTTGTCAATTGAACGCCGACATACATGAACATTTTGAACCATCAGGTTCTTCCTACGCTCTGGCAATTTCATGGAATGAACGAATGTTACTTCCAGGACAACAACGCTCCATGTCATGTTGCAAACTCTGTCAAGCTGTGGTATCAAGCTATGGATGCAAAACGTCTTCCCTGGCTTACTCAGAGTCTCAACCTAAACTCCATATAACCCCATATTTGTGGGACGAGTAAGAGCGACACTTTCGGACCAGGGAACCACTTCCGAAATCTACAGCTGACCTGGCGACATTCTTGGAGCAAGAATGGATGCAAATATCCATAGCTGTGAATCAAAACCTTGTTGAAAATATGCCCAGAAGTGTTGTTAGTATAATTGCAGCATGCGGGGGACCACCCCCCTGTTAAGCATGTATTATTAAAGCATGTATTCTTTCTCTTATACCATCACATCTTGCTGTCCGGTCCTTTATTGTAGGTTTGTGTATGTGAGGAGGAGTAATAGACTAGAAAACGGAGGATTGTGAGATCGAATCCAACCGACAACGGTCGTGTGCCGAAGGAGCCTGTGCACGTTAAATCTGTAGTGACTTCAAATGTTTTTACGTTGGCGTGGTGTGGAAGTTTGGTGTGTGAGATGCCAGCTGAGGTTTTGCGTCGTCATCTGACCGACAGTGGTTGAAAATGACTTGAATCTTTCAATTGGGGGTTAATCCCGGACCGTCGCCAATAGCTCGTTGTGTTATTCCAGTATGACGTTAATTAAAATACATACTAACCCTCTTTGACCTGCTTCATTAAAATCCACCCATGATTGGCCCTTTCTGCTATCGCTTAATCGTTTTGTTCAAGTATTCTTTTCTCGATAAGTGTTGTATTAAATGCTAAAATCCGTTTTGAAATATCTCCAAGTAGGTAGTAGATATTTTAATTAACGTCACACTGGAGCAACAGCGGGCTATTGACGACGGTCCAAAATCAATCCTCCAAGGTAATTGGTAATTTTTAGTTAACGTCGTACTAGAGCAACACAACGGGCTATTGACGACGGTCCGGGATCAGTCCCTTAAGGGAAAGATCCGAGGACAACACCTCGTAATTTTGAACCACGGTCAGATGACGAAGCAACACCTGAGCTGGCACCCCACTCTCCAAACTTCCACGCCAACCCAACGTGAGGACTTTCGACCACGACAGATTTAAGGTGCACCATCCGCCCCTACACCATACGCTTACAAACATCCATGTCCGGACCCGTATTCGAACCAGGAACCTTCCGATCTAGAGGCTAACACCTTAACCACTATACCGGTTGGTCGGACAATCCTCCAAGGACAACACCACGTAATTTTGAACCACTGAAATACGTCCAGAGGTTCACAACAATAGCCCAAACAACTAGACAGATACTAAGAATTTTATCTGATATTAGCAGAAACATATGACCACATAATATCTAGGGCCAACCAACCGGTCGGGTGGTTAATGTGTTAGCCTCTAGATCGGAAGGTTGCTGGTTCGAATCCGAGTCAGTGCATGAATTTTTGTAAGCGTATGGTGTAGAGGCGGCTGGTACACCTTAAATATATCTGGGCCGAACTAACTCACATTGGGTTGGTGTGGAAGTTTGGTGAGTGGGGTGCCAGCTCAGGTGTTGCCTCTTCATCTGACCGTGATTCAAAATGACTTGGTGTCGTCGTCAGGGTAATTTTGGGTAATTTTGAGTTAACGTCGTACTAGAGCAACACAACGGGTTATTGACGACGGTCCGGGATCAGTCCCTTAAAAGAAAGGTGTCCCCGAGGTGTCGTCGTCGCATCTTTCCCTTAAGGGATTTATCCCGGACTTTCGTCAGTATCCCGTTGTGTTGCTCTAGTACGAAGTAATTAAAACGTACCAAATTTGCATAATATGTAGGTAGGTATTTTAACTAACATCGTACTGGGAGCTACTCAACAGGTCATCGGCGACGGTCCGGGATCAATCCCAACATGACATATTCAAGGGCACCACAGCGTAATTTCTAAGCCACGATGAGATGGTAATTTGGTAATTTGTTAATTTTAGTTAACGTCGTGCTAGAGCAACACAACGGGCTATTGACGACGGTCCGGGATCAGTCCCTTAAGGGAAAGATCCGAGGACAACACTTCGTAATTTTGAACCACGGTCAGATGACGAAGCAACACCTGAGCTACGATGAGATGGTGAGCCACATAATAGGAAATAAACGTGGTATTCTATCTGTTATTCTGATAGACTGTCCTCAGTGTGTTTTGATCTTTTTGACGCCGTGCATGAATAGAAATTTACAAGCATTCACACTAGGGGTAATTAAAGACAAATGCGCCTAATGTTATTTATTAATATCCTCCCTTTGAAAAGAACAGCTTTAATTCCCGATACAATGACGTGAATTTGGTTATATGAAAGGCCTTGTTAATGGCTAAATCGGCAAGACCGAACCCCGGAGCAAAACTCTTCCCCTGTCCTGAATAATAATGCAGGATACATCTGAACTCACCGGAGCCCATTCACATCATTGATATTCATAAAATACACCAGGGCTTCAATCGAATTTCCAGGAACTACATTTATTCGCTAGGGTTGGCAACGCTCGAACGACATAACTGGCGGGATTTCAATAGCTTCCGCCCATGAATCGAAGGGCGGATCGTATTTGGGTTTTTTAACGCTTCGGGAAGTCTGCGATACACTTGTGGGTGAGGTGTGCTCTTGAGTGGAGTTGAGTTGCATCGGTGCTGAAATGTAAAATGTATCGATTGGAGCGATGCTGGGTTTTTGGAATATGAGATTCCGATCCCATTTGTGATTGTGGTGTGCAAGGTGGTTTTCAATGTTGTGTTTTTATTGCTATATAAGAGGTATTGAGGTACTTATGTTTTAATCTTTGACGTCGATGAACCAAAATATGTTTAAAATTTGGTGTAACGCTGTTGGGAGATTGAATTTGAAAGGGAATGAGGGTCGTAACTAAGCAACAGGTGCTTTGAGTTCTGATTGGAAAGAGGTAGTGGTAGGAAGGTAGGTATTTTAAGAAAAGTCGTATTGGAGGAACACAACGGGCTATTGGTGACGGTCCGGGATCAAACAAGAGTACAACATCACGTAATTTTGAACCAGTCAGACGACAATATCATACCTGAGCTGAAAGCCCACTCACAAAAAGTCCACACCACGACAACATTTGAGGTCCCGGCAGATATAATGTTCACCAGCTCCCTTTGTCCACGATAGTATTTGGTTGGATTCGAACTCGAAACCTTCCGGTTGCTAATCGCTTACGGTAGGATTCCAATGTGGCGACTGAAACTATCATTTCCGCGAGACTGTAGCATCGCCTCGGTACTTATTATTTTTTTTAATTAACGTTGGGTACAGCTACAGTCTACATTTATGAGCGGTGGCAACTGCCTTGGCGATTTTTTTTGGCGCACTTCTAATGTTGCCAAAGAAAGAATTCTTTCAAAAATATTTTTATTCTAAAAATATTTTTCTTTTTACAACGGAAAATGAAGCTTGAACACATATTTGAGAACGTTTTGAAAATTATAATTTTAAAAGCTGTCACACAAAAAGTAATACGCTTAAACACATTTCAAAACACAATTGTGAACCAGCAGAAATATAAACTGCATTTGTTGGGTAAGAAAACCATGAAACATCAATTACAATCAATACAGTGGGCATGTTGAAAAAGGAAAAGATTTTTAAAAGAAAAAAACAAGAAATAATATAATCTGATAACATTAGAACTCTTGCGTGGAAAAATAAAAAATGAAAACGAAAATGGTCAAAAAAACAAAACTCTTAATCCTTTCGTGAAAACTATTAAATAAAATAAAAATACCACAACTGTCGAAATTCAAATAAATGGACCAATGGTATCACAGAAAACGATTTAAAAGGACCAATCCAATCAAAGGATATTTTAAAAACAAAATAACCAATGGGAGGAAAGAAAAAATGTCAAACGAATCAATGAAATCAAACGATTTCAACGGATTTTGAAAGAACTTTCTAGAATAATAAAAATGAAAATTGAAAGTTTCCGTTTGCTGAGGTTGCCATGAAAACACCAATAACGGTAACGAAAGATGGGTTGACTTAATTTATCGTAACTCGCTACTAGAAGTGCGCCAAAAAAAATCGCCAAACCGTTGCAATCACTATAAAACGTAGAGTGTAGCTGTACCTAACGTTGTGCGAGAGCAACGAAGGGGGGATATTAACGACCACCCGGGATCAATCCTGAAGGGAAAGATGCAAGAACAACACCACGCAATTTCTAACCACGATCAGATGACGATGGAATACCTGAGCTGGCACCCTACTCCCCTAAATTCCACACCACGCCAACGTGCGTAGCATCGCGTGGCAGAACACTGCATAAATGAGACTACTTCAAGGTAAATGAATGGAACCCTTTCCAATGGCGCGTTAATGGCCGTGCGACAGTAACGACTCCAGTGATACGACTCGAAACGCAGAACTCGACTGCTCGGTCGAGCAGTCTAGACGTTTCAGCAGATGCGATCGGAAGTGTTTTTGTTGTTGTTTGTCTTCTCTTCTAACCGAGCTAACGAGGTACTGGACCAAATTCAACCAGATAAGCACGAAATTGTTATTTTTATGTCAGGAAATTTCCGCTGAAATAGATTAAATACTTGACTTTCATATTATGTAAGCTTTTAAACCTTCGTATGTACTGGATGTTTCAATACTTTGAATTGCAAATATTAACCTTCCTGGGGTTTATCTTCTATATGTAATGGTCTATAAATATCTATGTAATGGTCAGTTTCTGGGATTACATTAAGATATAATTTGTTTTCCCTTCTTGGATCTTCATTCTCAATTAAGAATAAGGCCCGTTGCACACATCTGGTTTTTCGACATGCGGCGCTGCTGCCGCAACGCAAGTGCGGTCTGAGATACATTAGATCCAATGGAGTAGTGCACACATGCCTTCGGCGACGCACGTCCAACTTGCGTGCAATTTGTACCGTAGTTCCCCACGGCGACGCACGGTCGGCGCACATGAGTCTCCGGTCTCAAGTACCTTGTTTTCATCAAAAATGGAATATAAATAATTTTTAATAAATGGTTGTATCCAGTAACGTCTATTTTGTTTCAAAATATATATATACTAGGGGGCCCGCCCCCTGCTCGCTAACGCTCGCCAACCCCCAGAGGATTGCTTCGCAATCCTCATTGGTTCGCTGCGCGAACCTATGCTAGCTTCGCTCGCATCAATGAAGACATGTGTCCTAGCAGAAGGAATTGTTTACAAAATATGATATTCCAAAAAAATATTTTTCAAATCTAAATTGTATGCTGTTTTTCAGAAAAGATATTTACAGTACCTCTGGAATCAGAATTCAAATGGAAGCTTTGAGCAAATTTTGACTCGAAATGTGAGCGTTGATTTGGAAATTGAAAATCCAGCATGTTTGTTGTGTGTACATTTACCCAGTACTCGAGCCATCCACGCTTTTTCATTGAGTTTGTTGTCGAAAGTTGTAATGCAAGCGTCTTGTTGAACTATAATAGTTTGCCCCGAAACGGACCTTTTTTTAAAAATGACTATGAAAAGATCCTCCGTTTTCTTTGATTTCTATTATTTACTGCAACAGCTCGACTAAAATTCATTTTTTTTTCAATAAAATTTCATCCGATAACGCTATAAATTCAATTGAAACGCGAGGCTTTGAGATAAACAAAGAATCGTACAATATTGCCAAAACGCGAAAACAAATAACCTCTTTTTTGCGTGCCACGTAAGAGAATTATATATATAGATATATTTACACCAAGTAAGCGAAATAAACACGTTTTCTTCGATAGAATATTTATCGCAAATGGCACAAAAGAAGTACTTGCGTCATTTCACGGTTATGTGTGCATAATTGGGCTTCGGTGCCGCAGCGGCACCGTGCGTTGAAAAACCGGATGTGTGCACCGGGCCTAAGACAGTTTGATCTTGGCGAGGTGTATCGTTTTTCGCAAAACTGAGCAGATCTTCACAGTAAAGATATCCCATTGTCAGAAAATTTGACACTATATCGGACAATATTTCGTCGAAACTATATTAAGGTTCAGGGAAAATGGGGAACATATAATCAATCCATATTCACAGGTATTTATTTCTGCAAGCTTCACCTGGTTGTTGTAAAAGGTGCTCTGAGGATCTGAAATGAAAGATACCAAACAATTGAAGAACAGTTTTAGTAGGCCTTATTTTAAATTTGAAACGATGTTTATTGATTCACTTTCCTAGCATGTTCTCAAAATTTAAATCTGATAACAGACGCTACCACGAGTCTGACAGCGTCGACATGTTCCGATCTCTAAGCTGCCCCACATGCGATGCATCGCAGATATCTCAGGGGCCGCAGTAGCCCGGTTTAAAGAGTAACGGATCAACAACTGGAGGGTTGCGAGTTCGAATACAACCCATATCAGTCGTGAAAAGGAAGGATGGTGCATGTTAAATAGGTCGTGACCTCTAATATTGGCACGACGCGTGATGCTCAAATATCTCTTGTGGACTGTATTTTAATTAACATAATTCGTTGTAACAAAAACAATATTTACTGACAACAAACTTAACAAGGTTGAGGATGGACCACTGTCATTAAGGCTAAGGAAGCCTGGTTCTCGTTAGGGCTTAGGAAGCCCCTTTTCATCAAAAATAGAAGATCACAGTGTCTCAAGCCTAGATGTCAACCACGCGCTGACACAACGCCCTTTACAATATATGAAAGATTTAACAGCGTGACTGTTCGGTGAGTGGGGTGCCGGTGCAAAATTACCAGAACTTGTCCTTGGATCGTTCCCTTCGGGATGAATCTTGGACCGTCACCAAAGGCTGTAGGGATAACCAGTGCATCGTTAATTAACTACCTACCACAGCTATCTGATCATTCCTGAAATGATATTCGTGTACTATCAACAATGTGCCAAACTGGCATTCTACCAACATTAAATTCCACTTGGCTCATGTGAACATAGATCCCTTTATGTGGTTTAACGTTGTGCTTCATACCTCCCCTTAACTTAACCTCTTTCCCCTCCCCTTGACTTAAACCTCATTCCTTCAAAAGAGCTCGGATGAACACGCCATGGCCATTTTGTGGTTTGTTGAAGGAATCATTGAATACAAGCTCAATAATTAAAACACGAACGGAGCAATTAAGTTAAAATTAAGGTTAATTTACGTGTTAGTTATAAGTTTTACAGACAAGTTTCAAGATAATTGGATAGTTTAAACTTAAATTATTAGTTTACAGAAGAGCTATTTTGTACGAGCAAAACGCCTACGCAAGGCCTCCCCCTATCCTGTCCACTCTCGCTTCCTTCTTCCAAAAAACCCAGTTGGGTTCTTCGCAACACCCCTCCAAGGGGTCGTACCCAAGTTGCCAGCTGTTAATGTCGTAAGTGTGTTTGGGACCGAACTGTACAATATCAACGAGATCAAGATCTGGCACAGGTTTGCTGATGTCGAGACAATCGCTAGGTATATTTGATTAGAGAAAAATTACCCTTCTCACGTTATACACAACTGACAATTAACTTACATATATATCACCTATAAATACAACATACATACATAAATGATTTTTATCATGATTAAGACTTACCTTTTTATTTGCTACAAATAATGGTATATGGAACGCAACTATGAAGGGTTTTTACGTGGAACACAAAATTCTCGTAGTTACGATCCCCTTAATATCTTTACAGGCTTTTGGTTGAGCGAATGCAACTTCAGTACACAAAAAAAAGTTAGGGTTCAAGGAAAATTTGTCCCGTATTATTGAAGAAAATTTAAGAAAAATTCATTCATTTATACTAAAAATTGCATTGAATCAATATAGTACATTTATCGTTCTGTTCGCTGGTAATTTCTTCGGTAGTTGCATCAACCCGCGCTCATAGAAGTTCTGAGGTTTCTGTCTAAAGAACTGATCCTGGTGACGGAACTCTCTGAACCACTTACGGCACGCTGAATCGTCGATGTATCCTTATCCTACATACCACATGTTTTCTTTTTCTTCTGCGAAGAATTTTTGATTTTACGGGAACAAAAAACACATAAGTCAAAAATGCTCCCTGTTCTCTGCAATTTCTAATCATTAACAAAAGTTTAAAAACACAACCCACTAGCACAATTTTTTCTCCAAGTACTCACTGAAATTCTTTCTTTCAAACAACATCACAGCTTTACACGCCTGAAGTGATTAACACTTTTGTTTCGCGATGCATCGCCATCGCCGAAAACGGGATGTACACTCTATAACAAAAAAAAATCGACTCATCAAGAAGGTGAAGAATCACACTGGTGCCGGGCTCGATCAACTTGAAATGGCGGTGATTGAGGACATATATTCTTTAGTGACGAGTCCCGTTTGCAACTGTGTCCTTACGACAACCTCAGACATTTCTGAAGACGTCCAGGGAAGCGTGGTGATCCTGCTCTTAATATCGCACGATACACATGCCCACAATAAGGCGTTATGGTTTGGAGTGCCATCTTCTTTGATAGCCGGACCCCTTTGGCAATCATTTCTAGCACACGTACAGCGCAGTGGTAAGTCGACGACATTTTACGACCGGTTGTGTTGCCGATCCATTTGCGACACACCGGTCTTACTTTTCAACAAGATACTGCACGGCCTCACACGCCATGTATTGCTATGAATTGTCTTCAAGTTTTTCTAACGCTTCCTTGGCCAACTAGGTCACCTGATCTACTCCCATAGATCACAATCATGGGAATCATAGGACGTCATGGGAAGGCGATTGCAGCGATCCCGGAATGTTGACCATTTAGCCCGGCAGTTGGAGACAATTTGACAGGGAATTCCGCAGAATACGATCCGGTAACTTTTTCTGTATATGCCACTCCGGGTGACACTTTGCATCCAGGCTAGAGGTGGACCAACGCTTTATTGACTCCCTCCCTTTGTAACGGTAAAACTCTAAAAAATAAATCATTCTATTGTACTGAAAATAAACGTTTGTTTTTCTATGTATGTTCTTCACATCCACCTATTTTTATCTTAATTGGACAATTCCTTCTTGGTGCGTCGGTTTTTTTAGTTACAGAGTGTACTTTTGCATCAATCTAATAATACGTGTTTGAGATTCGTTGCAATGCTTTAAGTGAAGTGAAGTCTTAGTGCTACCGATGAAAGAAGCCACGATAGCAGTATAAGCAGTGACTGTTATCAGAGAGATTCAGACTGTTGTTGGATAGGATTGATATGGAATATGACATTGAACAGTTAATTCTTCCCATTGATTTCCAACATTCCGATTCTGCTGAACGCAAATTGGAATTCATCAGTACCTCCAACTGACCTTATAGTAAATATTCAATTCTTGTATCAATCACGTCTACCTGTCCTGAATGCAACAAAGCGTGACAAGACAGTGCAATTTCAGACGAATAAACATTGTTGACAAAATTTACGTTTTTCTCCTGCTGTATATAAAATTAATTATTGCATTAGTGTATCGTCATGGTGTATATTGAAATGATATTACAAGGTAGTTATGAATTGCTATTATGAGAAAGCAAAATCAGTTTTTTAGTGTTTTCAAAATAATGAATACTAATTTTCTAAATAGCAGTGCAGCATACTACAAGTTTCTATCTGCATCTTTTGAAACGTTATTTACTCTAAACAAAACGTATGGTTTCAATTTCGTAGAAAGGTAATTTGTACTTTTCTCATAAGGAACTCTCGAAGTTTTATCCCAAAATAGACTTAGTGGGAAATTCTTCAAAATCAAAATAGTTTAACGAGACCGTATTGTATTCCCTGGAGAATCGTCTCACGTTTATTACCCGAACTAACTCTTGACTTCGGTGTTTTAAGGGAATATTTTGTGGAGGTTTCGAGTTGATTTACCCTTGATTATATAGTTTAGTGTACTCAAATCTATATAATCAAGACGAAACTGTGCATTGAAAAATCTTATACTTGTTAAATATCACATTCGATACAGAATAGTGATTTATATATAAATCATTTTTCTGTACCTCACTAGTTAGGTAATTCTTAGAGTTACTTTAAATTTAATACTTATCGTCATGCTAATTACCGTAACTCGTAACTCCTATACTTTAACAAAAAAGTTACGAGTTTTGCTAATTAGCATGACGTTATATGTTTTGATTAATAAGACGGCTGGTAAATATTTTAATTAACGTCACACTGCAGCAACATAACGGGCTACTGACGATGGCTCGATATCAAACACGAAGAGAATGATCCGATAACAACGCATATAATTTTGAACCATGGTCAGATGACGAGGTCACATCTGAACTGGCAATTCAGTCTCCATGCATCCACACCACGCCAATGTGAGGGCATTTTCGGATACAACAGACTTAGCGTGCACCAGCTCTCTTTGTATACGATTGAAACCGGGCTACCACGATCATCGGTAGAAAGATAGTATTCAACATAAAACGTACGTATGATTGTCACATGAAAACTTCTTTGCTTTAACAGCCTTACACTTTCCTGTACATAAGTTACAAAGAACCTTCTAATATGCGTTTATATAGGCGAGTATAGGAAAAACTATCACTGCATATTTCATTAATGTACAGTCGCGAAAAAAAAACCGAACTCCACCTCCATTACTTCGAGCACTATTCATACTAGAGCAAATTCAAAGGTAGCATTTAATAGGGAATAACGTCTTCTACCAATTTAAATTCAAAACAGTTGCATAAGGGAACGTTTGCATATGATATTTGCACAAACAGCAAAATTTGTAATGAAAACACCGTGTTTAGATGTTATAATTAGATTCTGCATAGTTTCATTAGTTTAAATATAAAATTTCATGACTTTACTATCAATATACCCGATGTATTCAATGTTAAAGTTAGTTTCTATTTCAGGGATCATCTTCACATAAAAAGACGCAATTCGTAGATCGAAATTAATTGTACTTGTCGCTACACGAATTTCAAAAGCACAGCTACACTCTACGTTTATGAGTGGTGGCAACGACCTTGGCGATTTGTTTAGCGCAATTCTAGTAGCGAGTTACGGTAGATTAATGCAACCCATCTGTATTTACTGTTATTGGGGTTTTCATGGCAACCTCGGCAAACGGTAATTTTCAATTTTCATTTTGAATGTTCTAGAAAGTTCTTCCAAAATCCGTTAAAGTCGTTTGATTTCATTGGTTCGTTTGAAATTTTTTTTTCTGTGCTACCATTGGTTTATTTATTTGTATTTCTAAAGTTGTGGAATTTTGTTATAATATTTTTCACGAAACGTTTGAGTTTTGTTTTTTGCCATTTGTGGAAATTTCGTTTTTTATTATTTTTTTTCTGAACATTTCTGATTTATCAGGTTGTATTATTTCTTGCTTTTTTTTCTTTTTAAAATCTTTTTTATTTTCAATAAGGTTTCTGTATTTAGAGTAAATGATAAGTTTCAGGGTATATTCTTACCCAACATTCGCAGCTTAGTTTTTCTGCTATAATAAGTTTCAAGTCGATAAGTCAATAAGGTTTCTGTATTTAGTGTAATTGATAAGTTTCAGGGTATATTCTTACCCAACATTCGAAGCTTAGATTTTCTGCTATAATAAGTTTCAAGTCGATAAGTCAATAAGGTTTCTGTATTTAGTGTAATTGATAAGTTTCAGGGTATATTCTTACCCAACATTCGCAGCTTAGTTTTTCTGCTAGTTCACAAATGTGTTTGAGCTTAATACTTTTTGCGAAAAATTTTTTTAAATATAATTTTAAAACGTTTACAAATATGTTTTCAAGCTTTCATTTTCCTTTGTAAAAAGAAAAATATTTCTTAAAGAAAAAGAGTTTTGAAATAATTATTTCCTTGGTAACTTAAGAAGTTCGTCAAAAAATCGCCAAGGCCGTTGCCACCGGTCATAAACGTAGAGTGTAGCTATACCATTTCAAATTTGAGCACTATTTCGATCTTCTTTTTCAGCAATCCGAGAATTATTATATTGATGTTTCAAGTAAAGGCGATTTAAGAATTGCATTATTATATTTACTATGAAAGTGCAAACGATTCGAAAACTTTTATCCGAGGTTTATCACAAACGTTTAATAAACTTTTGGTTTCTCCCTAAAATAGCAATAATTGGACATATTTAATGTAGCTCGTAAACTAACTATCAAAGAGTACTGAAATTTTACATGACCGTACCCCTTAGGATACCCCTTGAATTGATTGTCATAAAAATATAATAAGAGGTTCCAACTCATTATTAATCAAACAGTAATTTAATAACTGTTATTACAAACTAAAAACTATTTTTTAAATACAACACTAAGTGAATTGTGTTTGGGTTATTCAACAGTAACATGGTTCAAAATATCAGAACATTAGAGATATTATTATTACAGATATTAGGAAGATATCCATAAAAGTCTAAGAAACTGAATTAACATTAGGAGTTCCAATCTTTCTGTATTCATAACTTCGAAACGGTATGACCTAAAGACATAAAAATTGGTATTTTAAGTAAAGTTATGATATAAATTTGAAATTATGTGTCAAAATAGAGGGTTCTGATTGGAAATTATGAAGTTGGTGCTCAATTTAATATGAAGATGGTCCTTTAAACAAATTTTATAGATTATAATTTATTGAAGTCTTTCGACTCTTTCATGAAACTCTTCATCTGTGATCATAGAAGGTAATGAGAAATATGGCAGTTTTAAATTATTATAGAAGATAATACGAGCGAACCTAAAAATAGGATTTTAAATGAAAACATCACTTTTTTTTATAAATGTAGAAGAAACCAATAAAGTAGACAGGTTCAGAAACTTAACTTTTAGACTATGGCCGGTACAGAAGTTGTACCATGATAGCGCCAAGAAATAATTTAGATAACGGACAGTACAGCAGTTGTACCTTGAAAGTTATAGGAATCGCGCTACGAAAGAATTTAGACTGCGGTCATTACAGCCAGTTACACCTTGAAAATTATAATAATCGCGCTTGTGTTATGACTATAGCCATAGTCAAAAGGTTAATGTGGTAACGTGACTGAGATGTCAACGTTTTACTATCCAATATAATAAAAATAAGATCGAAGATGAATCCATTTAAATTCAGGTTAAGTGAAATAAAACATTCGCTTCATGATCTTCGACTTTTTAAGGAAGTCAGTATATGGTGACGATGGTGGATACATGTTTTGAAACTATTAATACTTAATTTTAAAAAAATTGCATGGAATATGATCTTTTGAAAGGCGGTGAAAAGGAAATTAATTTTGCTTGTCAAGAATGCTGCGTAACGCTTGCAACTTAGCTACTCTCATACTATTAAACACAGGCTTTTTTTATTATTATTTTGCTTGTGATGTTTAAATGTACTAGTAGTAATTACAAGTAAAAATAGTTTCTTTAATCCATTTGTACTTTAACGATACGTATCGAATCTTACAGAAGGTTAGTTACTATTTATTTCGAGTATGCCATCCATAAAAAATTATAGTCCTGCTCACAATGTTATTAATTTAGTATCAAAGAGAGGTAATGCAATTTTTTAAAGATTGATTTTGAACAGCCTAAAACGTATATTCTCCAAATTGAAACCTCTAACGCGTGCTCACGTAAGGGCCAAACACTTATTACTATGCTCAAGTAAGCACCTGAATACACTAACCTGCAGCTCAAGCATCTATGTCTATGCTATATTTTAACAAGTTTCATTTTGTCTCTATTTATACACTCTATGGACAGGATCTCCTTGTTAGGACTCGGCCCATTACTTGTTGTACTTGGTACCATAAACGCTGACGTATACCTCGACGATCTGGATAATTTGGTCTTGCCTACACTATGGCAATCCTACGGCGATGATGGTTGTTTCTTAATACAGGATCGATTCCAAGTCATACTGCAAAACGTGTGTTTAACTGGTTTCCAGAAAATAAGGTGAATTTGCTTGACTAGCCTGCTCAGTGCCCCGATCTCAATCCGATCGAGCACTTATGGAACGAACTGGAGCGACCAGTACGACAGCGCCAAGCACTGCCATCTTCACAACAATCACTTCACACAGCCTTGTAAGAGGCATGTTTATCTATTCCTGCCCATACTTACTGAGAACTTGTGAAAAGTATGCAAAAGAAGGGCCTACCCGTTAATAAATATAATAAAACACTTTTTCTGAAAAGCATGCAGTGTCCAAATAATTTTGTCCATATAATGTGTATTAATGTATTGTGCGACATCTGTGATTTTTATTGATTTACTGCGCTACCAGTAAATTCTTTAAAAAAAGATATCATTTAAAAATCTATTACCGCTTATATTTACAAGAAAAAAAATTGGAGACGTTCATTGCTTCAGGGCTTTGCTTTCATTAAAGTTATTTTCTCTTGGTCGTTAACACAACACCTGCTGCAAGTAATGATGCAATAAAAAGACAAATAGTACTATGATAAGGGTTCAGGATAGTTAATTATTATTAAATAACAAGCAGCTCAATCTAACCAGCTGCTCATGTACGGAATATTATTTATGCTGTGAAAGAGTAACTTTATATGACAATTATTATAACCTTTGTCTGATTATAGCTTATTTCTTTAAATTGTAAATCGTAGTCTTACTCATTTACTCTTAATTCATTCTTGGATTCTGACATGTGTTTGTTGTGGAAGGGTCATTATTGGTTCTAGTATATATAGTAAAGTTAAGTTCTCTAAAACATCTTTATAGCAAGTTAAAAGCAATTTCAAGTATTCAGTAGACGCAAATAAATTTAATGTACTATTAAAGAGGAAGGCATGTAAAATTTTCACTACAGCACTATAAACAAGATTAATAACTATAGCTATACTGCTGTTTGTAAAAATTGCAACACCATGAAAGATTCATCATAATTAAATGAAATTTAATACACAAACGGATTATATTGGTAATAATAAATGAATAAATTTTCAAAGCAAAAAAACATTATTTAGTGTTTGAAATCAATATTTGGTATAGCCACCACGCGCTGCAATAAGTGCTGCTATACGACGTTACATGGAGTGAAACAGATGTTGAATGTCTGCTTGTGGAAGAGAATTCCATATTGTTTGCATGCGCACACAAAGTTCGTCTTTTGAAGCTGTAGGACTAGGATAGAGCGAGACGCCAACCAACCAAATCTCACACGAGCTCAATAGGCGGCATATCCGGAGAATAAGCAGGCCAAGGAAGAGGTTGCATGTGTTGGGCTGAAAATAAGTCTCGAATATTCCTTGCAACATGTGAGCGTGCATTATCCTGTTGAAAGATAGCTCCAGGGATGCCTTGAAGGAAGGGAACGACTTCGGACTCTAGCACTTCACGGACGTACCTGTTGCTATTCAGTTTACACTCAGTTCGTAGCAGCTGAGATCGCCCATGATACGAAATTGCACCCCAGACCAGAACTCCGGGTGTTAGGCCACTATGACGTTCGATAACGCACTCTAGAAGGCAGCGTTCATCGGCATAGCGTCTAACACGAATGCGGCCATCATGGTTCCACAAATTAAAGCGGGGTTCGTCAGAAAAGACAACTTTCGCCAATCAGCCCGCCTGGCTCTGCGGTCATGAGCCCATTGCAGACGCAGACGTCGATGGTTTGACGTGAGTGGGATCCTGCATAAAGGGATCCTTGCACGCAGTCTACGGTGCAGCAGACGTCGGCGAATTGGCAAAGCCGACATTGGTACACCTGTAGCAGCATACCAAAGTGCTTCCAACTGCCTGGATGAAGCTGTACGGTCATTCACCGCCATGTGGACCAGGTGTCTATCATCGAGCTCTGACATCACCTTCCGTCGTCCACTCACAGTCTTTCGAGTTCTCCGGTGCTCGTCGGTCCACTGCTTCAAAACTCGCATCACTGTGGAACTGTTCCGCTGCACACTAGCTGCTATTGCGCGATAGGAAAATCCTCCTTTACGAAGGCCGATAATTCTCCCCCGTTCAAACTCCGTCTCACTAAACGTTTCCCACTAAAAAATACAATGCGCTATTTTCAACGTCCCGCTACAGCCCTCTATTTATACGCTTTTAGCATTAGTTAAGAGGGCGTTGCTCACACCACGCATGCGTGATGGCTTTGAAACTTTACTACTTTGCCAAACAGCAGTGTAGTTCACTTCTGTTGGAGTTTCTACAATGGTACACACACACAAACACATACACACATACACATTCATGTAATAAAGTACATGATAGTTCATACAAAAAAAATGAGATAACCAAGTTCTGTGACGTGAGAGTACAGTTTTTCAAGACTATAAGAGGAACTGAAATACGTTATTAATGAACTGTATTCGTAAATTCCAACCTTGAAATTGTAATATATTGAAATATTTATTGAATGCTTTCTTGGAGTTCTGTGACACAAAGGACAGACAAAACATTTTCGCAGAATTCAAACGAAATTTCCAATATATTTATTTTATCAGCGTAACTGTTATTCAACTTTTGCTTATGCCTTTGAAGAAAGGGGAATTCACACTTCATTATTTTATCAGATACAGGAGAAAGAGAAATGAGTTTTCATATTTTCTTATCTTGTTTTTGAAATGTGTCTTATGAAGATTTACTGATATTACGTTTTGCATTATTAGTTTCACTACTGTCCAAATATGTTTTAACATTGTTATAGAACTTTATTGTAATTGATGTAGTATTTTATGTACTTTGTTTATAACTCGGTTCCTTTGTGGCAAAATGTTAAAATTAATTTTTCTTAATATTTTTATTTTATGAAAGTGTATTTTTAAGATTTTCTCTTTAGTGGCATCAAACTTCAGATTGGTTTCAGAAATTATATGTGCACACACATATGTTTTATAATTTATTTAAATTTATTAATTGTTGCAGATTATTATTCCTTTGGCGTTGAATAAAAAAAATATTTTTTTACGAAATCAAGAATCATGACACAATTTATATATTTCGAGATATTTTTCGTCTACCGTATTTTGACGTGAACTTGGGGATTTTTAATATATCGAAAGGGATTTTGAATGCGTTTCAAGTTTTTCAATTAGGGTATAGCACAAAGTAATTTATTTCAGCTTAACTGCTTGAAAACTGAAAAACGTGCTCACCCCCTATGATAGCATATACAGGAACCCGAGAAAAAAAATATGATATAAATAAATGGTTTTTGAGAACATAACTAGAAATTGATCAAATAGAAAAATTTATATTTCTAATGTTATTTATAATTTTTCTGATAAAACATAATTGGAATATCTTAAAAACATTAGGACATAGGCGAATTTAAATAGGTGACTTACGGCAACAAAAATGAATTTTAATTGGTGGCATCACTTTCCCTGACATATTCCTCGAATATTTTTAGAGATTACAAGAAATATATTGATATAAGGTTTCTCAAAATGTACCTGGATACACAATGTCAATTCATACGAATATGAAAAGCTAAATGGCATTGCCTGTATTTGAATGAATTTATACCATTAACCCCACTAAGTACAGTAGACTCCAATTATCCGAACTCCAGTTATCCGGATCACTTTGTGAAATAAAGAACTCAGCCAACTCCTCATTTTAAAAGGTTGATTTTACTCATTTGTCACAACAAGGTCATAATCGATGGCCAAATGTAAAGGGGCACCCAGTGGGTGGACATCCCTACCCCTACCTAAGGACATCACATTTACGTCCATGCCCTGACCTCGGATTCGATTCAGGAACATTCTAATCCATAGGACAACACCTTAACCACTAGACCGGTTGGTCGCCACATATTTTAATTACATACTGTATTAAAATGTATCATTGCTGGACCATATCAGTCATTTTAAAAGTTTCTTATCGGTGAATGATATAAACGAAGAGGACAAAGGTCAGTTGAAGACATTGGAAACACCATAGTGAAGATTCCTAGATGTTCCAAGTGAAGTGCAGAAGACGTAGACAAGTGGATGATGCGTGATTTTTTGGACCCTGGTTCCAAATTCTCAGTGATGATGAACTGATTCTAAATGTGAGAGAATAACTCATTGATGATCCGGAAGATGACGGTGACATTGCTACTCAACCAGACACGGGACCTTCAGCAAGTAAGACGTTTGAGTGCCTGTACACATTGGGATAAAATAACGACCATCTACAGCTACTCTCTGTCAAACGTATGCGATACTTGACTGCACGGAAACAAGTCAAGACATGAAACAACTGACTTTGACCGATACGTTCCAGCAATGATACATTTTAATGCAGTATGTAATTACAAAATCAAGACAAAATTGTTTTCATAGACATTAAATTAAATTACATACTAAATAAAAATTCCTTTTTTACTAAGAAATAACCTTTTTTCTTGAATTATCAAATTATCCGGATGGGGTCTAGTTATAATTGATCACGATAATTGCAGTTAACTGTACATCTGAAAAATGTTTACAAAAGGCCATTTTATACTTCTGGTTTTTTCATTTGGACGAATACATTTGACATTATTCTTATATTCTTTGTAAATACATATTGACAAAGGCATGGAATGTGAGTAGATGTGCGTAATGTGTGGATATTAGCAATAAAGAAACTTTATCAGGTATGCTATATGCTAGTTTGTTTGTTATATTTCAAACAATTTCGGTTCTGATAAGAGGGATAATCTGCAGGAATGCATAAATGTTTTCGAGAACTTGAAATCGAAATTGCGAATGGTGCATGGAAAACATTTCTTGTTACTACAATATGTATTCCCAGTAACGATCTTCCATTATTATTATAACCTTGTGTTTTCAATGTTCCAATTTAAATATCCATTATTTTTGGCTGATTCAAAAGAAATGTACTGTAATAATACGCTAGATTAGGATGGATTTGAATAACTTGAATGCAATTTCTGTTCCATGTACAGTGAAACTTGAGTTATCTGGATCAATTGGGACCAGAGCCCATCCGGATAATCGAATATACAGATAATTGGATAACTCACGATAAAAAGGTTATTCTTAGTAAAAAAAAAGGAATTTTCCTTTAGTAAGTAATGTAATTTAATGACTATGAAAACAATTTTGTTTAAATGTTGTACTTACATACTGTATTAAAATGTATCCTTGCTTGATCATATAGGTCAGTTAGTTGTTTTGCTGTCTTTACTCGTTTCCGTGCAGTCAAGTTTCGCATGTGCTTGACGCTTAGTAGCTGTATATGGTCTCAGGCTGCCGCTCTATCCATTTTAGCCCCCGCTGTGTCAAGGCTTCAAACGTCTAACTAGCTGACGGTCCTGTGTCTGGATGAGTAGCAATGTCGTCGTCATCTTCTGGGTCATCAAAGAGTTCTTCTGTCACACTTTGAATGAGTTCATCATCATGAGAATTTTGTATCCAAGGTCTGAAGAATCACACCATCGACTCGTCTACGTCGCGTGTACTGCACTGGGAACATGCAGGAATATTACTATGATGTTAATCATGTCCTCAACAGACACTTTGTCCTCTTCGTTTTTATCATTCACCAATAAGAAACTTTTAAAATGACTGATATGGTCCAGCAATGATACATTTTAACACAGTATGTAATTAAAATATGTTCCGACCAACTGGTCTAGTGGTTAAGGTGTTGTCCTCTGGATTGGAAGGTTCCTGCTTCAAATCCGGGTCAGGGCATGGACGTAAATGTGATGTCATTAGGTAGGGGTAGGGATGTCCACCCACTGGGTGCCCCTTTACATTTGGCCATCGATTATGTCCTTGTAGTGACAAATTAGTAAAATCAATCTTTTAAAATGAGGAGTTTGCTGAGTTCTTTATTTCATAAAGTGATCCGGATAACTTGAGTTCGGATAGTTGGAGTCCACTGTACTTAGTGGGGTTAATGGTATGAATCCATTCAAATACTTCTTCAACTATACTACTTCTTATTTTGTTAAAGCGATCCGGATGCCTGGAGATCGGATAGTTGGTGTTCTACTGTATTTTAAGACAAACTGTCATATTAACAACATACAAAATCTTGATTTAAAATACTTATAATTCAATTGACATTCCTCCTTTGCCTTGAAAACACATCAACTCTTTTCAAGACATGGTATAACACAACACGTAATTATAAAGAGATTAGTAAGATTATAATTGTTTTAGATTATTAGTATTGTTTTAGATAATTAGTAACAATGTCCTATTCGTTTTTATCATCTATATAAATAAGAATGGAGTGTTTGTTTGTACATTCAATATTTTCGACCCATTTCAAGTTTTCTATCCGTTTTGGACCCTTCTGATGCCGAATCCGCCGTTTTCTCGTTTGGTGTCTGTCTGTCTATCTGTCCGTCTGTCTGTCTGTCTATCTGTCTGTATGTTGTGCCCTATACACGTCCACGCGGTTTAAGATATTTTCATGGAAATTTGCATACAGTGAGTACTTATCTTCATTGAGTGAGTGGCATTGGTTGCGAAAGTCTGTCTGTCCGTCTTTCTGTTCTATGCTCGATTTTGTGTTTGTGTGTTTGTGTACACATCACATGAATTGTATTCCAGATATTTGATTGCAGTGTATTTTATTTTATACATTATTTATTAGTTTAGTGAATGCAATATTAAACATTTCTATATTGTTATATTTAGTTGAGTTTCTTGCTAAAACACCTGAGTAAGTATACTTAAATCAACCATAATTTGGTAGTTTTGGAAAATTTGGAATGTCTATTGAATATTACGATTACTTCGATTGCTTTACCAGTACTGCTAAAAAAGTAATTATTCTTCAAATTTTTTTTTATGGAATTTCATCTTTGATACTTCATTTATTTCGAGTCTTATTTCTATTCTTTGCGCAATGAAAACGATTTCCGAATGTTTGGGACAGACGATATTTTTCAACGAAACGAGAATGAACAAAATCGCGCGAGCAGTGATATTTTTTCTGGTTCTTTCGCTCGGAATTAATTTCTCATTTCTAAATTTTGTACACTTTTAGTTGTAAGTTGTGGCAACTGTGCGAGATCAAGAGATAAAATTGAATCGCAAATTAATATCTTTAGAACAATTTTTTGCGACATCTTTTATTTTGTTTTATTTCACTGTTTCCTGTTTTAAATATTTATTATTTTAATAAATGTGTTTGTCTTCTCATCACACGCAACAGCACCACAAAGTATTAGACTTAAAAATGTTAAGTAAGTCAGTATAAATTTTCAGTAAATTTTAAGTGTAGTTATGCCATTATTGAAAGACTAATGCCGTTATTTAAAGAATAATGCCGTTATTGAAAGAATAATAATGTTTAAAAATCCAAACTAGAACTTTTTCCAACATTAAAAAATTTGTTGTCATAATGACAGGAGAAGATTGCAAAATTTCACAATGTCGCATACCGGAGGCAAGAGTGCAACAAGTAAAAAATATTGTTTTGTTGACTATGAGTGCGAGAGCACTCGCCGTAAATCGTAATTTTAATTCATTGAGTTGCACATGAAAATAACTTAAGAAAGGGAATTCCAAATCTTCCTATAAATCGTCTTTTATAGTAGTAACCTTAGTATCACCTTTCGTCATTTTGTAGTTTTGTCATACAGCAATTGTGCGATGTATGTGAAATGTATTACATGAATGGATATGCATGTGTAGGATTTGTGTCCAAAGTAAGTTGTAGAAAATATAAAGATGGCGAAAGATGTTAAAATAAATTTTTATTCTACAAAAAACGTAAGTCATTATATATTTTGATTATCTCTTCAATCTAGAGTAAACCAATTCAAACCGAGTAAGGTCGGGTATTTTGCTAGTTCACCAATAAGAAACTTTTAAAATGCGGATTTTGCTGATTTCTTATTTTGTTAAAGCGATCCGGATGACTGGAGATCGGATAGTTGGTGTTCCACTGTATTTTAAGACAAACTGTCATATTAAAAACATACAAAATATTGATTTAAAACACTTATAATTCAATTGATATTATTCCTTTGACTTGAAAACAGATAAACTCTCTTCAAGATAACATAACATGTAATTATAAAGAGATAAGTTAAGATTATAAATATATTTACACATATTTAGTCACGCTACTTGTCTTCATTCTTAAGATATTGAACCTGAAAAATTAATAAGCAACGGGCAAGATCCACTAGTACAAAATTCACTCTCGTCTTGAAGTGTTTCTAATAATCTTAAAATGTATAAAAAAATTATTCTTTAAAGTACACGAAGGCGTAATTGAATTTGAATCTAATGAAATGTGTTAATTACATTATGAAATTACATGTTAATTGAATTGCATGCATAATCATCCCGCGCCGTTGTAACGGCCGTGTTAACTAAATTAGGTTTTGATACTTAAATTATTCTGTTCGCCCCTTAATATGCTCACATAAGTACCCTTCACAGTTTCGTTCCAAGCGCTTTGAAACATATTTAGGTGTGGGAAATATTTAAATATTTAAAGAACAATGCTTCGTCCTGCATCGGGAGTTAATTAAATTGAAGACCCGCTGATTTTATTGGTTAGTACAATGACTCGAGTTTTGGTAATGCAGATTGTTTAGGTTATGCTCTTCAAAGTAAAGATGCTAGGTTCTTGAAGTGTGTGGATTCAAAAAAAAGTATTTGTGAGTCTCGAGTCGGGGTTGTTGAAAGTTATAGTTATAGTTATTATCGAAATTATAGACGATAATTATGCTGGAACAATAAAGGGATAATCTCTGATTGGCGATAGTCTTCAACTTGACATTATTTTAAACGAAGGGCAACAAAACTTTGCAACCGCCTTTTCTGAACTGGGTTAGTTGGTTTTTATTTTTTAATTAACTGGCGAAACACAACGGGCTATTGGTGATGGTCCAGGACCAACCCCTGAAAGGAAATATCAGTAGTCAACACCACATAATTGTGAATCACGGTCAGTTGACGCCGGGTTAGTTAGATTTTATTGTTTAGTTCCTTCAAGGTTCACTGTTTCGTTCCAAGTGATTTGAAACATATTTAGCCGTGAGAAATATTTAAATATTTAAAAAAGAATGGATTGGTCTGTATCGGGAGTTAATTAAATTGGAGACCGGGTGAGTTAGATTTTATTGGTTAGTTCAAGTTTTCGAATTTGTTTAATGAAACTTTGATTTGGTTATGTGCTTCTAAGTAAAGTTCCCACGTTTTTGAAGTGTGTTGATTTAATAAGTGTACTTGTGAGTCGTTGGTGAAAGTTATAGTTTTTAATGAAATTAGAGGCTATATATATATAACTATGCTGATACAGGAAAAGATTAATCTCCATCTCGCGATACAGTTTTGACTCTGGTGTTAGTTTGGAGATTGTAGGAAGAGCCAACAAGACTTCGCAACCGTCTTTTCATTAACCTTGCAGTGGTGACCAGCAATATATTCCGTTATTGACACCATAATCCCAATTTGAAATTCACCTCAAAATAGCGAAATACAAGTTTTTGTGTGTGTTCCACTTCAAGAAAAAAATTCTTGAAATTAGCGTCAAACTATGCTGTTAATAAAAAAGGGATAATTTTAACATTCTGGCGTAGTCTTGTGCTTGGTGTGTATTTGGTGCTTGTAAACAGTAAAACTTCGCGACAGCCTTTTTCAGCCGAAGCGACGAAAATAATATTCCATTTTAAAGACCATACCGTCAATTTTATAATTAACCCCTAAAAGAAGATGAGTCTCGCGTTGTTAGTGACCTCCGAAGGGGGTTAGGCACTCTACTCTCCAAAGATACACACGTCAACGTGAGGACAATAGAAGTCATCATAGGTAGTGTGGTGTATTTACGGTAGCAACACAATGGACAGTTGCCGATGGTCCGCGATCAATACAAATCCAAAGATACACACGTCAACGAGAGGACAATAGAAGTCATCATAGGTAGTGTGGTGTATTTACGGTAGCAACACAATGGACAGTTGCCGATGGTCCGGTATCAATACAAATCCAAATCCAAAGATCCACAGGTCAACGTGAGGACAATAGAAGTCATCATAGGTAGTGTGGTGCATTTAAGGTAGCAACACAATGGGCAGTTGCCGATGGTCCAGGATCAATACCGATTGGAAACACTTCGTAATTTTGAAGCAAGGGCAGACGAAGAAAGCTGCCTTTGAGCAAGAACTTCACTCTCCGAACTACGTCCCCACGCCAACGTGATCTCAGAATTGAAAGAAGAGGTAAGATTCAATGACCAGTTTTATGGGGTTCAAAAGTGCATCAGGGGCCTAAATCCATCAAAAATAGGACACAGTATCACAGTGTTTTATCGCAACATAGTGACTACGATTGGATTTAAAAGTTTAAAAAATCATTTACAAGTGCTTCACACGAAAAGGCCAGAAGTCCGACCCCGTGGTCACAACTCTCTTGGCACTTAGCACTTGGCCTTTATTGATGCATTCAGTTCCGGGAATTAATCTCAATCTGACAAGTTATCCACCACGTTGGTACAATACTCTACAGTATGTATTTGTATCAAGCAATTAAAATTAAATACATGAGTGAAAACCGCCTTAATAACCTACCTTAAATTGATATTTGGGCTAGCAAATGGTAACAATAGGGAACAGTAACATTGCTTAGTTATTATTATTTTTTAATTTGCGATACCCTTCAAGAAGTTTATTTCAACATGTTTGAAAGTAACGTCTCTGAACTTCTACCGAATCTAAAGTTCTCTGAACTAGAGTTAGCGACCGGAGTGTTGCATGCTCGATTCCAACCAAAATACATCGTGTACAAAGGAAGCTGGTGTACGTTTAATTTGTCATGGCCGCTTCATGTATGGCGTGGTGTGGAAGTTTGGAGAGTAGGGTGCTAGCTCAGGGGTTGTTCTCGTCAACTGAGCGTGGTTTAAAATTGTATGGTCTAATCCCCGGATTTTTCCCTACGGGATTGATCCCAGACCGTAGCTAATAGCCCGTGGTGTTGCTCCAGTGGGGCGTATTTAAGTACCTACCTATCATAAACCAATTGCTTCAAAACAAAACAACGTGATCATTATCGGACCGTGGTTAAAAATCCGTGGTGGTATCCTCAAGCTTGATCCCGGTGGGGAGTTAATCAATACGTACAAAGAAAACTTGAAGTTTAAGAATAATTATTTCTCTGATCCACCTCAAAATTAAGCGTTTCGGATCCACACGATATTCCCAAATCCAGCGTCCGAAACTAGAGAGAGAGTGGGTGAGAGGAAGTCCGAGAAGAGAGAGGGCGCTCCCTCTCCGAGTGGGCGCCGACTCTCATCCCCATCCTCCTCAGTCGCATCCCGGTTCTCATCGCTCCCGCTCTTCCTCGGTCTCACTTCCTCAAGCGGAGTGCCCACAGGAAGGTGGATTCAGTGTTTTAATTCCGTGTCCTTTAGCTCTCAGCGCTGCAGGATATCTCTTCTCTGGATTGTCTCGGTGCTGTGTGCTTTGGGCAGTTGAGTGAACAATCGGACTGGAAACTTTCCCACGTTTATCGGGTGCCGATTGCGGGAGATAGTGTCCGTCTGGGCAGGTAAGATTGCTTCGAAGAAATTTTTTTGTTTCGTATTTTGTTTTGTGATCTTGTGTATGTGTCATTTCAAAGTGCAAGCGCGGAATATGTAAGCATTTAGTAGGTAACCATCGCAAAGAATGTATCGTACCGTATGCGACTTAAGACTATTAAAAATACTCGGGATTGAAATTGTCGGGATGCGTGGTATCGAGTCGTCCTTTGCTTCATTTCTTTCTTCTTTCTATTTTATTCATGATTTCATTCTTCGGTCTATTTAATTTCTCTTCGTTTGTTTCTTATTTCTCTATTTAATTTTTTTCATATTTTTATTTCTTCACGTCTTTTACCTTTTGATTTCATTTCCTTTTCTTTTATTCAATTATTTCATTTCATTTTCTTTTTTTTCATTATTTCATTTTTTTTCTTTTATTCCATTATGTCATTTCTTTTTCTCTTATTCCATTCTTTCATTTCTTTTTCTCTTATTCCGCTCTTTCATTTCTTTTTCTTTTATTCAATTCTTTCATTTCTTTTTCTTCTATCCCTTTTTTTATTTATTTTTCTCTTATTCCATTCTTTAATTTCTTTTTATCTTATTCCATTCTTTCATTTCTTATTCTTTTATTCCATTATGTTATTTATTTTTCTCTTATTCCATTCTTTAATTTCTTTTTCTCTTATTCAGCACTTTCATTTATTTTTATTTTATTCTATTCTTTCTTTTATTTTTCTTTTATTCCAAGCTTTCATTTATTTTTCTTTTATTCAATTCTTTCATTTCTTCTTATTTTATTCCTATCTTTCATTTCTTTCTCTTTTATTCCATTCTTTCATTCCTTTTTCTTTTATTCCATTCTTTCGCTTCTTTTTACTTCGTATTTCGTTTCTTTTTTATTTTTATTTCATTTATTCCTTTATTTCTTTTTAATTCTTCATTTCTTAATTTCATTCTAGTTCATTTCTTCACATTTCCATCCTTCTTTAAAATTTCATTTCTTTCTTCTTTCGATATTTGTTTCTTTCTGCATTTCATTTCTTTCTTCTTTCGATATTTGTTTCTTTCTGCATTTCATTTCTTTCTTCTTTCAATATTTTATTTTCTTCTATCTTTCACTTCTTTATTCTTTATATATTTTATTTATTTCTACATTTCATTCCTTTCTTCTTTCTGGATTTCTTCGTTTAATTCTTCTTTGTATTTTATTTCATATTTTATTTCTTCCTTCTATTTCATTTCTTCGTTTATTTCATCTGTCTATTTCATTTTTTCGTTTATTTCATCTTTCTATTTCATTTCTTAATTTATTTCTTCTTTCTATTTCATTTCTTCGTTTATTTCTTCTTTGCATTTCATTTCTTCATTTCATTATTTCATTTTTTTCACCTTTCATTCTATTTCATCATTTCATAAATGTAAGTGATGAATATTTATGAAGTTCTTAATTATTATGAAGTTTGTTAAAGCATTTAGTAACAATCACAGTGGATATTTTGTATACAGAATTAAAATTATGATCATTGACATTGTCGGGTTTACAAGATCCCGGGTCGGATTGTATGTAACCTGGAAAACGAATGATAACTTTTCTGGGGATTATAACATCCATTAACCGCGCTGAGGTGGTTGTCTCGACAAATTATCTTGTCATTGGCAAAAATGACTAGATCTTGTAGGACAAGATACAGATGGAGGACAAAATAATACGAACACCTGTGAAATAATGGAAAATCTTTATTAATAAGGGGTTGGACAACCCTTTTACTGCAGTACAGATTTAATGCGACGTGGGATAGATGCATAAAGGTCATGGACAATATTTAAAGGAATTATTAAGCCATTCCTGCATAACGGTCTCTCTGGATGGAGTTGGAAATCGGGAACGAAGTTTGGACTCCAAATATTCCCATTAATGTTCAATAATATTCAAGTCCGGAGACTGAGGGGGCCAGTCGAGATGTTAAACTTCATCGTCATGTTCTTCGAACCATTCTTGAACACACCCAGCAGTGTGGATAGGGGCGTTGTCGTCTTGAAAAAGCGGTCGCTCTCCAGGGAATACAGTCTGGACAAAAGGATGGACATGATCCTCTGGAATGCTTAGATAGTGATTGGATGTGATCCTCCCATGCAGAATAACAAGTGGCCCAAGACCGCGCGAAGATATCGCACCCCATACCATAATGGAGCCATCCCCATGCTTCACAGTCGGCAAGAGGCATTCAGGATTAAACGCTTCTCTGGGCGTTCTCCAGACATAAACGCGTCCGGTCGTCTGAAATAGGGTGAATGACGATTCATCTGACCATATTACCTGTTGCCACTGCTATGGGGACCAGTTTTTGTGATCTCTGCACCATTGTCGTCGCTTGAAAGCATTAGTTACTGTCACCAAGGGTTTACGAATTGCCACTCTGCCATAAATGTTCGCAGCATGAAGTTCTCTTTTGACAGTTTTTGTCGAAACGGGGTCCTGTGGATGACTGTTCATTTCGGATGTTATCTCGGTTAACGACTGCTCTTGCTTTGCTATGCGCTTCAAGACCCGTCTATCCCTATCAGCAAGCTTTGACTTTCGGTTACTGTTGTGCTTTGAAGACGTCGTCGTACCCTCTTTCGTGTACGCTGTCATAACGGCTGATACCGAACTCCTAGCAAACCCCAAAAGGTTTGCTGTTTCCGTAACCGTTGCTCCACCTAAACGCGTTCCAACAATCATTCCTCTTTGGAACTCTGACAGGTCTGACTTTTCAACTTATCACAGACAGTTCGATAGACGCATGCAACGCAGGTGACTGCTGTTGAGAGACTGATACCTTCCTCTTCACGCCCACTAGGTGGCAGCCTTCTGTTGCAGGTGGCTCGACTGTACTGCAGGTGTGAAATACGTCATACTTTTTCACAGGTGTTCGTATTATTTTGTACTCCATCTGTATACCGTTCAATACACTTAATGAACAGTTGACCCAGAGGTGATACATTCAATCTTACAGGAAGTTAAAGGAAAATAGCCAAAAATATGCGAAACAGCAAACAGAGCGAATGAAAGGTGCCCAATCCATAAATTTTAGATTTTGGTTCACAAGCTGCTGATACAGAAATGCAATAGAAATGAATTCATGAGTGTATGGCTGGGTTCTGCATGGAGAAATGAGTATAACGCTTGTGAAAATGTCTCGTCAAATAACATCTGACCACATTTGCTAGTGACGAGATACCTCGTAATCGAAATACTGTCGATTTTTTGATGATGGCGAAGTAAGGATCTGGTCAGTTTTATTCTAAAGACGAGATATCTTGTCCATTGAGATCTACTAATGGGTTTGCTATGGCAAGATATCGCGTCGAAGCAACCACCAGGAAATTTAAACCCCTGTTTCCAGAAATCACTTAATGTAGAAATTATTAATTTTTTTACCGAAAACATGATTACAGAAATTTGTCCATGTGAAAACTTAAATGAAAGTTAAGGACACTTAAGTGGACTTCAAAGTAATACATAGTAGGTTCGGCAACTCTCTTGTGCAAGTACCATTTAATTATACATCAGATTGTTACCAATTTTATAACCTTGATTGCCATTATGGAATTGTCATGAATGCTTCCACGAAATTCATTTTAAATTCAAATAGAGCAACAGTGATAGATGAACTGTTTTTGTGATTAAAATTCAAAATAAATTCAATCGAAATATAACTTTATTGGTTGTTTAGTTAAACATAATTTTCTGAGGAATCTGTAGATTGATGTTTTAAACCATTGATATTTTCACACGCAATTACAACCTTCACTTCTTCCTGAATGACTTCTAACCAGTTATAGGTTAAACTGGTATGGTATATATATATATATATATATATATATGGTATATATATATGGTATAAACTGGTATATATATATATATATATATATATATATATATATATATATATATATATATATATATTATATACAGATATTATACAGAGAAACAGATATTATCCTACATAAAATATGTACTATTAAACCTCAATTAACACCAATTGTCATATTGAAAATAGCTGTATAGTTAAATTTTAACTTATTGGTGTTATGTATTCAAAAGGGTTATTAAACTGAGTGTGAATGGGGATTCTCTTAGCAATGCTTCTTCCGTTTGCCCCAAATTTCTAACTTTCATCATTTAAGATTTGTTTCAGTTAAAACTGGACATATTTGACTATTATCTCTGATTAAATCAGTAAGCATCTTATTAGCAATTTATTCAACGAATGCTTTGGATTTACAGTAATCTGTATTTGTAATTCCCATACCTATATGTACAACAGTATTTGGACACTAAATGTTTGTAAGAAACAGTGCTTTATTATTCTATTTAGAAACGTGTAGGCCAACCTGTTGCTTGTATTACAGCTGAGACACTCTTTTTACAAGTTCTCTGTAAATCTGGGAATAAATAGCTCGGCTTGCCTCTTGGAAGGCTGTGAGAAGAGATTGTTGGGAAGATGGGCATGCGTGGCGTTGTCCTACTCGTTGCAACTGTTCGTAACCACAGGTGCTCGATCGGATTGAGTTTGGGGCTCAGAACAAGCCAGTCAAGCATATTCACCTCTATTTAAGGAAACCAGCACATATTGTACAGTATGACATGGAGCTCGATCCTGTTGGAAGAAGCAACCATCATCGCCGCTGTATTGCCATAGTGTATACAAGGGTGAATTATCCAGAACGTCGAGGTATGGAATCAGAGTTTATAGTACCAGGTACATAAAGCAATGTGCCGAGTTGTAACCAGGAAAACAATCCCACGCAAAGATGGATGCTCCTCCGAATTTATTCAGTGTTCAAACACTTGTGTGCATATTGTGCACATAGGGTTTATTATAATTCTATACATTCTTATCTTACCGATGTCCAACCACAGACCGTTGATTACAAAGTGCACTTGAACGTTTAATCAGTCGTGGTTTGAATTGTCGTCACTTTGGTCTTGTGCAACTTTGAAGCGTGGACTGCCAGCTCAGGTGTGACCTCGTCGTCTGATCGTGGTTCAAAAAGACGTGGTGTTGTCCTCGAAATTTTCCCTTTGGGTTTTATCCCGAACAGTCGCGTTTGGAGAGTGGGGTGCCAGTTCAGGTGTTGCTTCGTCATCTGACCGTGGTTCAAAATTACGAGGTGTTGTCCTCGAATCTTTCCCTTAAGGGACTGATTCCGGACCGTCGTAAATAGCCCGTTGTGTTGCTCTAGTACGACGTTAACTAAAAATTACCATTACCATTACCCGAACAGTCGCAAATAGCCCGTTGTGTTGCTCTAGATCAACGTTAATAGCGATACTGAAGACGCGATGTGCTTATATTGCCGATGATTGCTTCTTTGTTACTTTCTAGTGGGACTGTATTGTTGTTAAGGGGTTATGTGTATATGGGTATACATTTGAAGAACTTTGCAGGATGTTTTGTATTTCATATGCGTGTATCTTTTTCGTGTAGCTTAAATATGCGCTTATGTCATTTCCTCCTGTTTGTTTTGTGTGCATGTGTATTTTTGCGTCGATATGTGTCCTTGCTTTCGAGCTTGTGTGTTTGTGTTAGTGTTTTAGTACGTATGCCTGTACGTGCACGTGTGTGCATGTTTAAGCATGTATCTATATGTGTATGCGTTTGTTCGTACATTTCTATGTAACTAGGTATGCCGTGTGTCCGCCTGTGCCTGAGTTTTATGATGTGTTTCTGAATTTGTTTACAGTTGTCTACTTATGCATACATCTATTTGTATACATCTGTCTATTGTTATATATGCCTCGATTTGTATGCATGCATATATTTGTATGCATGCATATATTTGTATGCATGAATCGATTTGCATGCATGAATCGATTTGCATGCTTGCATCTATTTGCATGCATGTATCTATTTGTATGCATGCATCCATTTATATGCCTGCATTTTTTGTTGTGTATGCATATATTTGTATGCATCTTTCTCATGTCGATATGTAAATATGCTTGCTGTGTGCCCGTGCTGCCCTGAGTTTGTTGGTTTGTGTATTCGTTTGGTTGTCATTTTATGCATTAATCTATTTTTACATGTTCCCGTGTACCATTCTTAATTGGTACGTATATATGTTGGTGTTCTTGTGCGTTTTCATACGTAGTATACAACAAAACAAATATTTAGGACTTATTTACAGAAAATGTCTTTATTCCGTCAGTGACTGAAGACGGCTACTTATTTTTACCGTTTCCAGTGCTAAATTAAAATTTAACAATTATTAGAAAAGAGCCTGAAAATGGAAAGTTTCATTCAAGTTTAATATTCTGGTGACTTTGTTGCAGTAATCGTAGTTCATTGCCCTTTATCTCGTTGAAAATGTAAGACTTCAGAAAATCAATTTTTACTCAACGGAGTAGAATTAGCGATTTAGAAATATACTAATGACGTAGCGCTCAATTCTCAAGGGTATTGCAGAAACTAGACACCAAACTATCACTACTAGTTTAGCTACACGAGAGATAATTAGCCAGACCCGTCGTTGGCAGTTCTTTACACTATTCAGTGAATCCATTTTGAACTTTAAACTATTTTAGGAAATATTGTCCTTAACCCCTTTCAGGATTTAGAAGGATGTCTGGTGATGATGGTCAAAGCTAGGTACATACATATTTTTGCTATACCAAGGCTGCTATTGTCTCATTTTGTATTCTGATTCCTGAAGGAATACTCTTGATGGATATTCAGACGCATAAAATGTTCCATAACCACGAGAAGACTAAATATTTGCTATGTACGATACAAATCCACATAAGATGGATTTTAATACATTTTTTATATCTGTTACGTCTGACGATGGTAGAATAAGAGTGTAACTCCAAGTCCAACAAGATATTTAAGAATTAATAGCTTATTCAGCTGTAATTATTAAATGTCGCGGTCATATTTGAAACCCGGCGTTGCTCTGGTTTCAAATATGACCACGACATTTCCCTGTGTTAACACAAACACACAAACTCTGTAGAACGTGTTTCCTACCACGACATTTCCCTATGTTAATTCATCCACAAACCCCGTAGAGGTGTTTCTTTATTCATGTCCTTTTATTGTGAAAAATCAAACTTTAGATTTTTAAATTGGGCTTCGAAGGACACCTTAATGACAACCTGTGTGCCAATTTTCATAGCTACAGAATGGTCTAAAGACGGGAAAGAAAAAACCTATGTTTTCCACTGTGTTCGAAAGTATGAGTATACTAGTCACTGTGCGTGGCCAGCATGACGTTCCCCGTGACGGTTCTTTTCGTGGGGTCAGGAGATGATTACTCGATCATCCTCGGTGATTGCTACGAAGGGGAATACTGAAGGTTACAGAACGGATGCATGCGTGTCAACCACTCAGATTGTTAACCCTGCAAGTTGTTTCGACGTGATATCTCGTTATCCAAGGTCTGACCAATTTTGCTGTTGACGATATATCTCGTCATCAAGATGTTGATGATTTTTCTATGATGCCAATATCAAGATATTATCAGTTTTACTCTAATGCCATGTATATCATCCATAAAGGTATGGTCAGTTTAGCTAATGAAACGAGATACCACGTCCGACAACCCCAGAGGTGTTAAGAAAAATGCATTTGCAATTTATTGCATTAAATACAATTGCTGCACCTCTGAATTGTGATCAAAAAGATCTTGTGAAGGAAAAACCCCAGGACTTAAACCCTCCAAGTTGTTTGACGGAACATCACAATCTACCCTCTTATGATGAGATATCTTATCATCAAGCTATTTCTGATTTCGTTACGAGATACACATCTGGTAAGTTTTCTTGTAATGACGACATAGCTCGTCCTTCAAGAAGTGATCAGTTTTGCTAATGACACCAGGACGGTTAGATAAAAAATTAAGTTTTATTGCATTTAATACAAATGCTGCCACTCGGAAACGTACTCAAAAATATCCTGTCAAGGAAAAACAAGGACTTAAACTCTCCAAGCTATCTTAATGTGGTATTTCGATCATTAAGATGCGACCAATTTTAAAAATGACGAGATATATCGTCATCAACATGTTACTATTTTTTTTATGATGACAAGATCTGGTCAGTTTTCTTCTTACGATCGCGATCATGATTTCCTTTAATGCTCACATTCCTCGTCTAAAAGTCGTCAATAGCTATTAGTGTTGCTCTAATACGACGTTAATTAAAAATACCAATATCAATACCTCGTTGTTGTTTCTTATGCCTACACTGGCAGACAGGAGGAGTGACAGGCCCGTCGAAGACGGCAAGAGGCGAGGGGGTGCGCCTTCCATGTTATTGAGCCACATTGGGAGGAAGTTCGTCTTTGCTCGACATACATGACACATCTGTTTTACAGGATGGTCCATTTCATACATTCATTCACTCACACATATCGTAATTTAGATCCCAATCAGAGGCCGATAACCCCCTGATCAGGTACCCCCAGAGGTATTGATTTGGTATGGGAACATGGGGAACTTTATGACCATGACCTATTTAACGTGCCCCAGTCACCATTAGGGAACACGACGGTCTTTAGTCAGGTCGAAGAGCCGGTCTCACAATCATCAGAATTGCAGGCTCCGCCGAGGACAGAACCCACAACTCTTCTGATGCGAGCCCGACGCTTTACTGACTGAGCTACAGCGGATCATACCTCGTTCAAAACCATTCGATCAGTTTTGCTCATTAGGAGATACAACGTCAGATCAAGACAACGTCAATCAATTAACGTCGTAGTGAAGCAACACAATGGGTTTTTGTCAACAGTTCAAACCTCAAGATAAAGATCCTAAGAAAATACCACGTAGTTTTAAACCAAGGTCAAATGACGGAGTCTAACACCTGACCTGGCACCCCACTCTCCTAAACTCCATTGTAGAATACGAGCATAACGGGCCTGGACACTGTTCTGAAGCGTAGGCGTTCTTGAATCTTCCACACCAGACAACCACTAAGAGTGGTATTTAGAATTTCCCTTCATAATAAGAATGTCGGTCATTCGGAAACTCTGCTGGCTACAACGGGACTTCTTGGCAACAGCAGTCCTGATCTATACCACTTATAATTTCCCGGAATGAACTCATTTCTACACAACCACAGTAGCAACTCCCGGTGCACATTCATCTGGTCCCGCCACACAAAACCGCAACGAATTCATCAGAGTCGCGCACCGCAGCGCGACATCGATATTCCTCAGCGCTGCATTGTCATCGTCCCAGGGCGGCCCTAATTCATAGCCCCGTCGCCTTAATTTCGCGCGGTATTAATACCGACCCAAGTGGCAACGCTGGTGGTGAAATGGCGCAGGGATAAGTCAGTGGGTTCTTGTCTGTTCGACGGAGCGTCCAATGGGAATACTGGGATATAGATCATCCGGGGACACTGGACGTGGATCGTCCTATAAGAAGCAATGGGAGTAAGGAGACGTTTATTGGAAGGATAACTCAGGCAGTGTTCGTGTGCAATTTCCTGCATCGGGGCAGCTCGGGTTATAAAACTAGTAACAAAGAATTATTTTAGTCTTCCTGGTGTATTCGATGACGTAAGGATGAATGTATTCTTTACTAGCTCAATAACCCGGTATTTCTCGGGTTGAAATGGTCAAATGTTAATTGAAAAGTGAATAAAAATAATCATTTCTCTTATATAGAAAAATGCAATAATTTAAGTTGTACGGAAAATACTTTTTAACATCGTTTTCACTTCTTCATAGCTTCTACAATTTACTTCGGATGCAAATATATACATTTAATTCCTGAATAATATATTGCAATTTGCAAAAGACTAAGACCTATACAAACAGAAACGAAATTCCGATGAAAAAATGCAGAATTCTGTAAAACGAAGGATGTGCAGTGTCGAATTTCGACTTCATGAGCTGAAATAGAGCAATTCGAAAAAATACATTAAACAACTAATGACAAAGACGATAATGATTTATGAAATTTAGTAATGCTCATATATGACCGTGACATTTCACTGTTAAGTTTCCCGTAGAACCTGTTTCATTGTCAATATTCATTTATTGTAGGAAAGTAAACATTAGTTTTTAAAATTGGGGCCTCCGAGGGGCACTTTTAGTGAGAAATTTCAAGGTCGTACGTGCTACAGATTGATCTGAAGACAGGAACGTAATAGCCTATGTTTTATTTTTTTCACAGTGTTCTAAAGTATAAGTGTACCAAATTTTTATGGATAGGTCAAACGGTGTAGATTTGCATTGAAAATATACACATACAAACACGTCGTTTTATATATTTATATATAAAGAAATATACTATTATAACAGGAAGAGTGTTTGCACGCAAAGTCTTGACGAATCTATGGCACTTTCAGTATAGGGATTTGGCACACATGTAGTCCGAATATTTCAACGGATTTGATACCTGCGGAATTTTTCACATCAGATCGATGTCTAAAAATATGATTTTCTTTGAAGAAATAAATTTCTAAATTGAATATATTTTATATCTTTGCAAGAGTATGTGCTCTAACGTCAACATTCGCGTTCCAAAAACAAACAGATTACATTCCTGCTCTCTTACAACTTCAGCGATGGAAAACAAAAACAAAAAACATTTTGGCTGACATTGTTTAGTTTTTTTTTTTTGTAAAATTGGGTTCTTTATAGATAAAGTAAAAATTTCAACGGATTTGAAATCAGCGTAAAATTTGAAACCTGATAGATACCTTATACTTTTTATTTTATTTTGATAAATAAATTTTCATGTAAATATTTATAATTCCGCTAGAGATTGTGACGTCACGTGGAATTCCCATTTGGTTTGCTTCGAAAACCAACACCACGGGCAACGCCATGATGTAAGTTATTAAACTGGTGTAAAATTTTCCGTAGTTTTCAAATCCGTTGAAATTTTTAAATTATCTTTAGCGATTCAGATTTTACGAAAAATAATTAACAATCCGAGATAAAATATTTTTTTATTTTTTGCTCTTATTCCCTGAAATGGAACAGGTCAGGAAATGTAATCTTTTTCTTTTTTTTTTTAACGCGAAGGGCAGAAGATGCAATTTGTTTCACGTGACGTCACAATCTCTTCGAAAATATAAAAGATATATTCAATTCAAAAATTATTTATTCAAAGAAAATCATATCTTTAGGTATCGATCCAAAGTGAAATTTTCCGTAGATTTCAAATCCGTTGATTTTTTATTTTATCTTTAACAGTCTAGAAGACAGAAAAAAGAACTAAGTGACTCCAGTTAAAGATCATTAGTTTTTATCTTCTTGTTGGAAAATCTATCCTCCGCACAAAATAAAAACGGAAACAAACACAATAACTTTCTCCGCGTTCCTCCGCGATGAAAAAAATTTGAAACAGTTCCAAAAGCTGACGTCAAGATCACGTGGGTAGAAAAGTCTAGATTATGATGTTTCTTATTTAACGGAAGAAAGGCGTTGAAAAACCGATGGAGAATAAAACAATTAAATTCATTTGATAATCTTCTAGATTGAATTTTAAAATTCACCGCGACCAAAAATTGCAAAAAATTCGGACTACCTGTGTGCCAAATCGCATTGCTATAAGTGCCATAGAATCGTCAGGATTTTGAGGCAATAAACAAACAGACAAACAAACACTTCCTTTTATAATAGTAAAGATACACTACCTTACAATAATGGACCGGACAGTAGCGGATTTGCATAAAATCAGACTATTTTTTTTTTCGTGGTATGGCACTTTGCATGTTGTTCGTGGTAAATTGAACGCCGACGCCTACATGAACATTATGGACAGTCAGATTCTTCCTACGCTCTAGTAATTTTATGGAATCGACGAATATCACTTCCAGGACAACGCTCCTTGTCATGTAGCCTCTGTTTAGCAATGGTATCAATATATGGATGTAAAACGTCTTATATAGCCTGCTCAGAGTCCCAACCTAAGCCCCATAGAACATTTGTAAGACGAGTTAGAGCGTCGCCTACGGACAAGGGAACCACGTCTGAAATTTACAGCTGAGCTGACGACATTCTTGCAGCAGGTATGAACACAAATATCCATAGTTGTGTTTCAAAACCTTGTTGAAAGTATGCCCAGAAAGGTTGCTAGTGTAATTATAGCACGTGGGAGACCATCGCCCTATTAAAGCATGTATTATCTCCCTTGCCGCCCAACCAGTATGGTGGTTATGATCCTCGGTTGTCACCGAGTGGGCCCGGGTTCGAATCCCGGATAAGGCATGGATGTAAAACCTGGGAAAGAAGTCGGACTTTCGCCTGGAATGGATTCCCGTCTTGAAAGGAAAGCAGCGCACACCTTCTGTTCTTTGCTGGGTTCATCGTTTGTTATAATAAAAATATTATTCTTCTGTATTGTCTTGAATGTTTCTGTTCACCACTTGCTTTCATATGCATCCCAGAAGAACATACGACAACAACAACATCTCCCTTAAACTTTGTTTCTCCCTATCACTCTGATCTATTTTACTTCTCCATTCACCGCTTTAATAAATGTCCGAAAGACTAGGAGTTCGATTTTTCGTTATTCCCGTCTAGAAGTTGTCCATGCCAGAAAGTGCGCTCTAGTGCATATTAGGCCCAGAAAAGTTTGTTTTCCTGCATTTCATCGACATGGTAAGGAAACACGTTTTACAGGGTTTGTGTTTGAGTTAATACAGGAAAAACTCGCGGTCATATTTAAGCTGTTGCGGTAGGAAACACGTTCCACAGAGGTTGTGTATTTGAGTTAACACAGGAAAATGTCACAGTCATGTTTTAGATGTCGCAGTCATAATTGAAACCCGAGCAACGCCGGGTTATTCAGCTAGTCTGCGAAAACATTTCGTAATCAATTCTGAAATTAGTAATACTTTCTACTCTATTGTTCAACATATTCATTGGTGGTAGTGTTGAAAACACAATTATACATTTTAAAAATACATTTCTTAAGAATAAAAGCCCCTGTGTGTGCTTCATACCTGGCTGATATAAAATTAATTAAAAACAGGGCAAAATGCCGTGTACTTACTGGTGTTAAATTATTTCTAATACAATGAACGGCTAATATTTCATATCTCCGAGCCTTGTTACCACATTTACCTTCTGAAAAGTTTCATCAATGTCTATAAAAGAATGGCCCAGACGAGATTTCGAATTAATTAACGGGGCCGTCCTCTCAGAAAGGTTGAAGACCATCACATTAATAATTACTCTGAGAGAACTTTTTCTCGTCACTCGAAACAACTTTCACCCACCAATAACAAAATAAAGCCGAAATTAAAACTCCCCCCAAGTCAGAAGCCACTACATCTCTTCACTTCATTTGCACAACAATACTCCATTCCCCACACAGCCATCCTTTACACACAAAAACACCCCAGCAGACACGGCCGAACCACCGGAGATTATGTTTATATTACTCTTCGTAAACTCGGCGTTTATATATTTTTCCTCCATCGAAGAATGGCTCCTGGATGTTTTTTGTTGCCGTCTTCCCATATGTCTGAAGGAAAGTGACGTAGAGATTTCCCTTGAGGATCCTCTATTCCTTTGTGAAACTCAGGCCAAGCGAAGCAGTGGGAGCATGTTGTTATTTTGCTGGGGGCTCTTCCGCCCCGCCCTCGCTCGAAATTGCAAAATGTTTTGAAAGCATTTTGTGAGGTCGGAGGCTTGTGTTGTTGTTGATGGGTCCTCACCAACAACAACATGGAGGGAGACTTTTCGTCTTATTTAAAGGGATGGAGTATTGTGGAGGAGAGGGTTTGAGAAGTAGAGGACACACATTTGAGTTCAGTTTGCTTTGCCTCTTATTCCAATCGGATGCTTCATTTTGATTTTAAATAGAAGGGAATTTTGTTTGATTGGGGGGGGGATAATTTTCAAGAATATTCACGGTACGCCTTTGCTATTACTTGATCCTAGTAGTCGAGAAAATGTGATAGTGATTCTTCGGCTTAAATGAGAAAATAATATTGTTATCGCTGTAGGATACTTCATTCCCTTGTGATACTATGGTAATGAGGAGAGGTGAGGGTATGTTGTGGCTTGTATTGTTGTTGATGGGTACTCACCAACAACAACATGGAGGGAGACTTTTCGTCGAATTTAAGAGAATGGAGTATTGTCGAGGAGATAGTTTGAGAAGCAGAGGACACACGCTGGAGTTCAGTTTGTTTTGCCACTTATTCTAATCTGATGCTTCACATTTTGATTTAAACGATATGAATATATTGTTTGATCTTTGTTAACAACAACATGGAGGGAGACGTTTCGTAGAATTTAAGGGGATGGAGTACTGTGGAGGAGATAGTTTGAGAAGCAGAGGACACACGCTGGAGTTCAGTTTGTTTTGCCGCTTATTCTAATCTGATGCTTCACATTTTGATTGAAACATGATGAATATCTTGTTTGATTGTATAGTTTCCAAGAATATTCACTTTACGCATTCTCTACTATTCAATCATAGCTGTCGAGAGAATGTGATATTGCTTAAATGAGGACATAATATTTTTGACTATCTCAGTTATCTCTGTAAGATCCGGCTTTCCTTTGGGATGCTCTGATAATGAGGAGAGGTGAGAGCATGTTGTGGCTTGTGTTGTTGTTGAGAGGTCCTCACCAATAACAACATGGAGGGAGACTTTTCGTATTATTTGAGGGGATGGAGTATTGTGGAGGAGAGGGTTGGATCAGCAGAGAACACATGCTGGAGTTGTTTGTTTTTCCGCTTATACCAGTCTGATGCTTCACATTTTGATTTAAACAAGATGGGGATCATGTTTGATTGTATAGTTTCCAAGAATATTCGAATCCCAGAAATCGATAGAATGTGGTATTGGTTCTTTGGTTTAAAAATGAGAAAATCTTTTTGGACTATCTGAGTTATCTCTGTAGGATACAGTATTCGTTTGTGATACTCTGGTCATGAGGAGACTTCTTGAGATCATGTTGTCATTTTGCAGGGGGGCTATACAATCCTGCTCTTCCTTGAAATTGGAAAATGTTTTGAAATCGTTTTGTGAGGTCGTGGGCATATGTTGTTGTTGATGGGTCTTCACCAACAATAATATGGAGGGAGATTTTTCGTCTTATTTAAGAGGATGAAGTATTGCGTAGGAGATTTGGTTTGAGAAGCAGAGGAACATACGACAGTGTCCAGTTTGTTTTCCAGTTTATTCTAATATCATGCTTCCCATTCTGATTTAGACAAGATGGATCTTGTTTTATAGAATAGTTTTTATGAATATTTAAGGACTGTACAATGTACGGCTGATAGCAAGAACATAATAGTGCGTTTAAAATAACGCCACAGTATATATATATATATATATATATATATATATATATATATATATATATATATATATATACATATATAATATTTCACCTTTATATATTTTTAGACAAAGCTCTGGACAGATTCAAATAAATAAGCAATTTAATTTCATGACATATCAAAACTAAACGCAGGTATTTAAGTACTAGTTAACTAACATAGAACTGTAGAAATAATTATGTATGTGCCATTCCAAAAACGGACTACGATCCGGGATTAATCCTTAAAGAAGTGATCAAAGGTAGGTATTTTAATTAACTTTGCACTGCGTCAACACAAAGGGCTATTGGCGACTGCCGGCGATCAAAGAATCGAGGACAACCCCTCGTTATTTTGGAACCAAGGTCATATGACGAGGCAACACCTGATCTGTCACCCCACTCTCCAAATTTTCACATCACGCCAATGTGAGGGCATTTAAGGTCACGACAGATTAAACATGCATCAGTAACCTTTCTACACGGCGGAGTATTTGACTGTATTTGAACTCATAACCCGTCGGTAGCTAATCCGTTAATCATTCAACCGGACTATCGTCGTTTAAAGGATACAAGGAGAACGGCTTGTAATTTTGAACCACAGCCAGATGACGAGGTCAACGCCTGATCTGCAACCCCGCCGTCCATACGTCCACACCACGCCAACGTGAGGACATTCGAGCCCACTATAGATTTAACGTGAACCTGTACACGATGGTCTGTGGTTGGACCGAGTTTCGAAGTTGCAACACTCAGGTTGTTAATGCATTGATTTTCCAAAACTAAACGTAACACATAGTTTTGAGCATGTGAGTAAACAGTGAAATTATGTACCTACTTTAAATAACGGATGGTAGCTTTATAAATTCGAATTCCATACATCAACGAAGACGACAAAGCCTCTTAATCCCATTCACCACTACCAGTTCAATAGTCCTCAAAGAATTCATTCCACAAGATTCACACTGCTCCTTTAAAAAAAAGGAAAGAACAACCCAACTTATTTACCACTCGACTGACTTAAAACTGGAGCGATTCTTCCACTGAAGTAACTGCTTTGAAGTTGCACAAAATATCGGATCTCATACTAAGCCAAGGCAAAAGTTGTGACGCGGAAATTAATTAAATGACTTTTCTCTCGACATTGTTTGCTCAATGTAAACATCCGAAGCCGATGTTGGCTGTAACAAAGTTAGTCCTTCTTTTCAAAAAGAATTTCAGACCCTCGAGAGATGGCCGAGATTTTAACACATTTACAAAACAAACCGTGGAAGATTCTCAGCTTCTTTTTGAGTGTGAATGGACGAAGACATTTTTCGTTTGTCGCTGTTCTTGTTAACGTTGGAATGCATCGGAGATGTTAAGTTCCTCGTTATGTTTTTGGTGTTTAGAAGTGGTTTCTAGAAAGGGTGGGTCGATTTCCCGGTTTCCTTTATTTCGAGAACACACGAACGTTTGTGCAAATGGAGCATGATTTGGGTTTGGAGTTTGTCCCCAAGACTAATCTGTACTGGTTTTTATCTACAAAATGGTGCAGATTATGGAACATTTTAATACAGGTCCCTCTCACGAAACTTACCAGATCTTGCTGAACGAGACCCGTTTAGATTTTGTCCACAAGACACGTGTAAAAATAATAATTCTATGAATTGAGTTTAAAATTTAAGAAGAAGAATTCTATGAATTCAGTTTAAAGAGAAGAAGAATTCTATGAAATTAGTTTTACATTTGAAAATAATAATTCTATGAAATGAGTTTCACTTCTGAAAATAATAATTCTTTGGAATGAGTTTCACATTTGAAAATCATATTTCTATGAAATGTTTCAAATATGAAAAAAATAATTCTTTGGAATGGGTTTTACACACATTTAAAAATAACAATTCTATGAAATGAGTTTCAAATCTGAAAAGAATGATTCTATGAAATGAGCTTTAAATCTGAAAATAATATTTCTATGAAATGAGTTTCAAATATGTACAGAATAAATCTTTGAAATGAGTTTCAAATATGTAAAGAATGATTCTATGAAATGAGTTTCAAATCTGAAAAGAATAATTCTATGGAAGAAGCTTCACATTTTAAAAGAATAAATTCTATGAAACGAGGTTCACATTTCAAAAGAATAATTTTATGAAATGCGTTCGAGAAGATGGTTATTTAGCAATTATACGCAGGATTATTTAGCAATTATCAGTAACAATTATTATTAACAAACTGGTTTAGATTTTTAGTTCAATAGGCGAATAAAACTATTTCTTAGAAATCAATTCAGAGTTCTCTGGGGAAACAGAATAAAGTATATATTAAAAGAGATTCAATTTTACAAATCTTTTAAACACTAAAACATTTTGCACGTTAGCATTTAATAATGAAAGTTCAGCTTCAAAGCATCAATTAATCTGCAGGAAGATTAGTTTAGTAATTTTAGCAGATATAGTATTTTTTGCAGTCATCCAAGTCGAAAGTATATTATTGAAAAGGTGCTTTGGTAATCTTAAATAATCCATACAAATTAGTTTGAGAAAACTAGAGAATAATCAAAGAAATTATTTAAGTCCTTACCTGTGTTATTTATTTAGAACGTATGGTACGTTGTAATGTTCGTATTCTGGGGAGTGTCTGAGTTCACTTATTCTAGGAAGAGAATTGTTCGATTCGTTAATCATTAAAAAAAAGAACTTAGAACAAGTATGTAACTTTAATTAAATGAAAGATGAAAATAACATGTTAGCGAGTATTATTGCTACAGAATACTTTGCAGGAAAAATAATTCATACTTTAAATAACTAGTGAATATTTTAAATTGCAAAATTAAACTTAAAGGATGAACAATACAGGTTTATGCATGCTTATTTAAATACGCTTAAGATCACTGTAGTCCAGTTGGAATAGCAACGGATTATTAATGAGTTAAATGCGAGTTCGAAACTAGGTTCAGCCAAAGATCGTCATGCACATGCGTGTACTGGTACACGTTAAATCTATTGCTGTCTCTTTATGTCCTCACGTTGGCATGGTGTGGAATTTTGGAGAGTGGGGTGCAAGCTCAGAGGTTGTTGTCTTCATCTGATCGATCCACGGTAGTTCGGTTGGAAGATTAACAGCTTAGCAACCGAAGGGTTGCGAGTACAAATCCATCCAAAACGGACTGGCGCACGTTAAATCTTAAGTGATGATCTTGATCGGATGTGACGTCATCTGACCGTGGTTCAAACTACGTGTCCTCATTTTTTTTTTTTGGGGGGGGGAGGTTTTATGGCGCAGGGGCCATATCAAGCCAGGTGTTGTCCTCGGATCTTTCCTTTCGGAATCGATTCAGGATAGTCGCCAGTATCCCATTCAGTTGTTCCTCCGCGACGTTGATTGACGCGACGACGACCTAACCGCACAACACCAACAAGAGTACATTCCAGGTCCCGTCAAGTTTAAATGCACCAGCGCTCACGAACGCTTGAAACCACGGTAGAGTTAACGTGCAATATCACCTGTGTACACTATTTTTTTTAGTTGGAGCTAGTTTTAAATTCACCCTCGTCCCGTTACACTTCCAATTGGGTACCGAGGCCCCTTTGATTATTGTATAACATCCCTGACTTTTCGAAGTGAATCGATTGAGATTAACTTTAATGCTAGATAATATCCTTGTTGTTTCTTATGCCTACACTGGCAGGCCGGTGGAGTGCCAGGCCCGTCGAAGACGGCAAGAGGCGAGGGGGGTGGGCATTCCATGTTATTGAGCCCCATTGGGAGGAAGTCCGTCTTTGCTCGACATACATAGCAAATTCGTTTTACAGGATGGTCCCTTTCATACATTCATTCACTCACACATACCGTAATTTAGATCCCAATCAGAGGCCGATAACCCCCTGATCAGGTACCCCCGTTGGTATTGATTTGGTATGAGAACATGGGAGACTTTGTGACCACGACCTATTTAACGTGCCCCAGACACCATTAGTGAACACGACGGTCTTTAGCCAGGTCTAAGCGCCGATCTCGCAATCATCAGAATTGCAGGCTCCGCCGAGGACGGAACCCACAACCCTTCTGATGCGAGCCCAACGCTCTACTGACTGAGCTACCGCGGCTCAGATAAGATCCTAAATTTAACAATACTAGGGGCCTCCACCCCCTGCTCGCTATAGCTTGTCAACCCCTGATAATTGCTACGCAATCATATTTAGTTTTCTTTGCGAACAATACTTTTCAACAATGAGGGGGAGGGGATTGCTTCACAATCCATCCCCATATGGATCGCTGCTGGTTTGATCCCGGACCTCTAGTACGACGTTAAGTGAAGGTTCTCTTCCCTTCCCATTGCGATATTTATCACATGCTCCCGAGTAACGGAAAATTGCCTACTTTTTTTTTGCGAGATCAGCTGATACTTTAGAAAACGTTCTAAAAATTATCGACTCATACAAGGGAATATAGTGTAAATGAAAACGAAATGTTTTAAAATATGTCAAGAACAAAAACATCTCATTTCCACATAAAAAAGGAAATATTTTAGCGCAACATATTGTTAAAATTCAGAGGAAATCTCATCCTAATTTTAAATGTTTCAATTTCTCCGTGTTGTTTGTTGTAATAGTACTTCTTAATATTTTCATATTCGACTGTTGCTATGGAAACGGCGACCGAATTCGCCTGTTCTTCTGAAAACATTGCTCTTAAATTTTATGACTGAATTAATAAAAAAATATAACTGTGTTTATCGTCTGCGCGTGCTCGAAATTCATTAGCCCGTTGAATCACAAGACCAATCCCAAAACGAATAAACCTGAAAAAGATTGCAATTTTGTTTATAATAGAAATAAAATCGCTACATTAATTCCACGTTTTAATATTGGGATGAAACACCAGAACTAGAAAACTAAAAGATACTCTTTTCAGATCTATATTTTAGTAACGCCTCGCATAGCACCTAACTGATTATACAGTTTCGTTTAATACCTTTCCCAGCTTATCATATTAATCGCATATATCAGTCCTAACGATCTAATAGGAGAACTTTTATTAAACAGCTTCCGCACAAAAAGAAAATGGCGACGTAGAAGAGGATGAAAGGACCTTGTTTCCTAATAAATTCAGGCCCCAGGAATCCCCCTAAATAAGCAAACTTATTACCACCTTACAAAAGTACAGTTAATGAAGTTTCTATAGTGTCATCACGCCAGAGCTATCGCAGCAGCCACAAAGATTAAAAAGAAACGAGGAGCGAAAAAACTAAATAAAAAGCCGAAAGAATCGAACCTGGCAGCAGTCATAAAAGCGAAAGATTTCCTTTTTAAGTTTAGGTAAACTTTTTCCTTCTTTACTTTTTATGGCTTCCTTCGAGTTGAGATAAGAATAAATTGAAAAAGAGTTAACCTACAAAAGTCCAGTTTCCAGTAATTTGGAAAAATAATATGACTCAACATAGAATTCCAGCTTAATGAGTTTCCGTTAACAGGCTTGGCATTAATAAGGCATTCTTTCTTTTATTGATTTATTTTTTTTACCTTGGCGACCAATAGTAAATTAATTCCCGAAACAAAGTTTTCCAAGTTTGTGTTCTTCAATAAAACACTTTTTTGGGAAGTTTACGCAGAATATTCGAATTTTTGGATGGGTGATGATTACGATTTGCAATAGTGGGGCTGGAAATTGGAAACTTAATTATTTTTATTTAAGTGAACAAGAAACACATTCATTTTTGATGGAGGTGTGTGTTATTATTTTTTATTTTAGTTTATTGTTATACTGGCGAAGGAAAAAAAATCGAAGGTAGGAGAAATGTTTTGCAAACAATTATTTATTTTGCTGCTATAAAGTACTCAAAAAGTATTAACGTTGTTTATTTTTCCAACTTGCAAAATAACAAAGAATATGTTTTACTCATATTTTCAACTAGCAGACCAGCACGGTTTTTGCCTGTAACAGTTCTTTACGTGTCTTTATTGATAGTGGAAACATTAAAAAGAAAAATTAATAATTTTAGAATCAGTTCCACCTCTACCCGACATGACACGGGCTTGTCTCAAATTCGCATAAAATTCAGACTACCTGAGGTATCGATCTGGTGTAACCTTTTCGGCAGATTTCAAATCCGTTGAAATTTCTACTCTATCTTTAATGATCACGAATATAGAAAACCTCAAATAGTTCTTTTCGTGTTCGTCATGAATAACTTTGTTAAATGCAGCCAAATTCGTACTGCGAAAATACAAAAGTTACAATTCAAAAAGTATTTTTTTAGGAAAATCACATTTAAAGTATGAATCTGATGTAAAATGTTCCAGAAATTTCAAATCCGTTGGAATTTTTACTCTATCTTTAACGATCGCGAAGACAGAAACTTGGACTAAAGAATATAAAAGAAATAGAAACGCCAGTCAAAATTTTTTATTTGTTTTGTTTCGCTTTGCTGGAATTATTTGTGTTCAGGAAATGAAAGGAAAAAATAAATTTGGAAACTGCGTTCTCTTCACACTGTTGCCATTCCAATGAAAACAAATAATAAATCAATGCCAATAAATTAATTTAAAATGTTCTAGGTTAAATTTTAAAATTCCGACTTCGCACAAAATTCGAATAATATTAGGACTACCTGTGTGCCAAATTTCAGATCTGTAAATGGTATTACCGTCTAAAAACACATATGCATACACAGACACTTCCTTTTATAATAGATGATCGTTTTCTAGATTTTTTGTTGCATTACATTGAATCCGTTTTTTTAGGCACATCGTAATAAATGCAGAATTTAATAGGAATCGCTACGTTAGCTTTTATATATATTGATTTCTGTAATTAATGTACCTTGTGCCCTCAGAGTCATATCTATTTTAGACTGTACTTATTTCCTGTACTTGCCTACCCTTCTACTTTTAGTTTTTTTTCTTATTCCCTTACTGTGGTTGCCTCTTTGGAGGTGAGTTCTTTTGGTGTGTGTAATGCTTTTCGATGTTCTGTAATAACCAATCTGCTATTTAATTTTTCTAAAATAGTGTCGAAAACGTAAAAAAGAAACATATCCATGGTAATTTTCAATTTATCAAATTATAGGCATTGTTTGGCCATTCCTGTCTGTAGTGTCATAAAAAAAAACCATATACCGTGTACTTTACTTCTAACTGTAGCGCTTACTACAGATCATAAAGTAACTACTGTTTCCTTTATGCCTTACCGTAAACATTTATAGTACGTATATTTTATTTCATATATCAAACTAAGCATATTTTATATATAATAGGTTTCAAAACGAAGAATTATTTTCATATAAAAACTTTATTTCGCTATAGTTTATTTTAACTCAAAATAATCTATCATGTTATCTTAAAATTGATCTCACATACTCATAAAAAAATGTTTTTATGATGAACTCTAGTATTGTATGTTTTTGGACGAACGTTATTTTGCCTTCATAGAAACAGTATTTTATGAAGCTGTATAATGAGTTAAAATATATGGTGCGAACATATAGAATATAAACATGTTCATATAAAATTGCAGGGAAAAGTTTTGAATTTGTAGTTATTTTCGGTGTTCTGCATTTTTATAATACTTATTCACCAGAACATATTTACACAGACTTATCTCCCAAAATGAAAGCACATTATTTTTTCTAGTAAGTATTTAAAACTATTCTCCATAGAACTTTGCATGCTTCTGACAGATTTTACTTTGCTGAATGCAGTTTGATAGTTATTCCTTGCTGTTCTCAATCTTGTGAGGTTTGCGACTTAATAATGTTTAGTGGATACTTACGAACGACGTACGTAACATATCTAACTCGTAAAAATGTATATGTATGATGCATAACGTCACTTAACCCGGTAACATTGTGAGGAACTCCCTGGTGCTTGACCTTTAGGAAGGGTCACTTACAGGGCAGGTATTACTTACAGGCGTCATCGGAATAAAGAATGTGTTCTGATTGGTTATATTTTGGTGTCAGCTGCTGTTCTCGCATAGCGCGCTTTACAACGACGTGTAAAGAACAGGTGGAAATAGAGCATTTTCACCAGGTGGTGTTCGTCCACATGATGTCTGATTGGTATTTGACTTTTACCGCTGGGTTATTTTTAGACTGCGGAAAAGAACGTTAAAAACAACGAATGGACAGAGAATGAGAAGCAGGGGGTGAGGCTGGTTCACCACGCTGGACTGCGTGATAGCTAATTTTATGTAATTTTAATTATTCGTTAAAAGCAGCGATTTTCTTTTTTTTAAACGAAGTAAAATCGACCGTTTTTTTTAAAAGTTGTAATCGATTGAGTTTAATTTGTCTACACTGATGTAATTTATTTCAAACACAAGCTCTGTTATTCCACGTGCCGCTGAATGATGGAGTTTTCAAGAAAAAATGCATTTACTTCAAACTAAATTAGTCACGAATGCCGTAACAATTTTATTTACCATCCTCTCATATTGATGATAAAATTCGAAAACTTCACATTCCAGGTACCAGCACTATTCTGAAAGCAAGATACATCATGTCGTTATGAAAAATTTTCAGACCTCCACTGACAAGATATCGCGTCGTTAACAAAATCGGTCGGATTTTATTTACGAGATATCTCGTCAAAACTTCTTGCAGGGTTAAGAGCACGGTTGAACCTCCAAATGAAGGAATACAATGGATAATTACGACTGTGTGTGCGACATCAGTGTGTTGCCTGTAGTAATCGAGCTTGAGTGCACTTGGCAGTTTGTTCAAATTAGGCTAAGTGGCAACGAATAGCAAAGCTGTGATAGGAGTAGAAGTTGTGTCCGTTATTGCAGGTCTTCGGACTGTTGCCGAAAGTGATTGGCGAATCTTCCTAGTGCCTAGTAGAACCATCAATCAAAGTGTGCGCCCTTTCGAATTTCTCAGAGGATCCATCAGGCGTGCTTATGACAGTGAGTGGGCATTTATTTTCAGTTCCGGGACGCAAATTCAGCAAGATGTGAAAGACAGCGGAACAGTGTCTCCCAAAGAACTAGCTTTTAGTAACGATTATGCTGCACTGCTTTAGTATTTCAAGCTGATTTTTGTGACAGAGCACAGAGCTGTTCACAGCAAATCTCGAAAAATTAAAAAAAAAAAAAAAAAAAGGGTCATCACAGCACGAGTGGCTTAGCCCCAACATATCCAATGGTGATAAGATGCGATTTTCCTGGCCCCATTTCTTATACAAGGTATAAATAAAGCCTCTACAATTTCAAAAATTGATTACCAAGGCAAATGAAAAGACACATCAGTGGAAATAATTACAAAATAAGAAGTATATCCAAGTTCTTTTTGCCTCATTTAATACACCCCTATATGGGCAGCATTAGTTGCTGATGGTACTCGATTTCTTGCCTTGTTCGTTGTAGCATACCCTCATGAATGGTGGCAGTGGCAAAAGTGATCCTCTGCTGTAGATTAGATATGTATCGTACCTTTGTTCGATGCACCCTCACATTGGGGACTGTATGTTCGTGGGTTCCTAAATAGAATATTTACAGACCGGTGGATTCCGGTGGAAGAGGTGGTCCAATTCTCGATTTCTTTGTATGGGGTTATGTTAACGAAATCCTGTTTGCTATTTTCCTCATTGATTAGGGTATGCTACAGCAAAAGGCAAGAAATCGAGTGCCGTTTTGATGTGTTTCGTACAATTAATGGTGCCCATAAACAGGGGTATTGAAACCCCGTGCACACATCCGGTTTCTCAACGTGCGGCACCGCTGCCGTAACGCAAGTGCAGTCATAGATACATTAGATCCAATGGAGTAGTGCACACATGCCTCCGGCGACGCACGTCCAACTTGCGTGCAATTTATACCGCAGTTCCCCACGGCGCCGCAACTCGCCGCACACGCTTCTCCGGCCTGAAGTACCTTGTTTTCATTAATAAATGGAAGATAAATAATAATTAATAAATGGTTGCACCCAGTGCCGTCTATTTTTTTCAAAATATACTTTTTTTTTACACCAAGTGAAATAAACACGTTTTCTTCGATAGAATATTTATCGCAAATGGCGCGAAATGAGTACTTACGTCATTCCACGGTTATGTGTGCATAGTTGGGCTGCGGTGCCGCGCGTTGAAAAACCGGATGTGTGCACCGGGCCTTAATGAGGTAAAAAAATACATATATACGTCTCAATTTGTAATAATTTCCACTTATGTGTTTAGTTTTTATTTGCCTTTGTAATAAATTTTTGAAAATGTAAATATGCATTATAAACACCCTGCATATATAAATTTATCCGCAGTATGATTTGAGATTCCAAATATGTGTTTTTCAGTGATCGATAATGAGTATTATTTTGTAAGTTTGGAAGATTTGAACCTGCACATTAAAATATATGTAATAAGGTCTTAATTAAGATCAGGAATAAACTTTTTGGTGTTTTGAGGGTTAGGCCATTATTTTTCTGACAGCCTCAAATGTAACCCGATATTTATATGAGCCGAGAAGTTTCTGTATCGTCGTATCAGAACTTTCTCAACCAATGCATCCTATTGTGGTTATACTTTGAATATACGCACATCACACAAGTTTCTTTATGAAGGCGGAATTTTGATTTCGACATTCGTTTCCCCGACATGCATTAAAAATGCACATACACCTCCGAGTATATCATTTCTGAATTTCAAAACTCCGTATCCATATTTACTTATTCCAAAACACCTAGGTTATTTTAACCGCGTGTTTAACATTTCAATAGACGCTCATGCAAATAGACCCACGCCTCATACGGTGTTTCAAGGCGGATTCGGAGTTCCGGTTTGCATTGCAAACGCAATGTCGGTGCGGTTCGAATCAGTGCGGTTTCGAGTATCCGCCGCGTTATTTAGGTGTTATAAATCACTTTAATAGTCTGAAGCGCTGCCCTTCGCATCCACGTTTGGACGTTTGAGAGTGATTTGGTTACGCGTGCTGTGTACGTTGATGATTTGAAGGCATGCGTGTTCCCTCATATCGATGGTTTAATATTCTCGAAAAGGGTGGATCTGATTGGATTTCTGTGCCGCAGTAGCCCAGTTTGAAGCAATGTCGGAATAGCAAATGGAGGGTTGCGCTTCCGAAACTAGGTCCAGCTTAAGACCGTCTTGTCCTGACGGGACTAGTGCTCATAAAATCCGTAGTAGAATCAAATGCAATCTCGTTAGGGTGGTGTAGAAGTTTGGTGAGTGGGGATTCAGATCAAGTGTTGTCCTCGTCATTTGAGCGTGGATCAAAATTGCGTAGTATTTTCCACAGATCTTTCCCTTGGAGATTTATTTTGATAACCAAGAAAGTGTATACGGCAACCAGTCTTAATCACGAAGGCTTCAGTTACACCTTCGGCCTAGGGAGTTCGGATTGAAGTGTTACGCATTAGCAACCGAAGGTTTGTCAGTTCAAATCGAACAAAAGACCTTTCTGTGCGAGGGGCTGGTGCAAGGTTAAATCTGCCGTGATTCTCAAATGTTCTCACGGTGGCGTGTTAACGAAGTTTGGAGAGGGGTGTCAGATGACGAGTATAAACGCCAGCTCATGCGTTATACTCGTCATATGATCCGAGGACAACACCACTTAATTTTGTACCACAGTTAGAAGGCGTGGTCAACACTATATAATTTTCAACCATGGTCACCTGATCTGGCACCATACTCTACTAAGCTTCCCTGTGTAATATAAGCACAAACGGACTGGACAAGAATTCTCAGACACAGGAGCCCTTAGGAGATTTTGAAATAAGTTTAGTAATCTCGTACAACCAACTATTGTTAAAAACAAAAATAAATTGGACTCGTTACATTTCATGTGGATATATATTTATTAAAATATCGAGGCTATGAAATATTTTTCTAAAATTTTGCATGAATATCGATGTATTCTGACACTAATTGAGATGTTTCAATATTAAATTTCGTATAGAACTAGGTATTCGTCTGAAATATAGCTATGCTATAACTTGTAAAATTTTTCTATCTAACAGGGAAAAACTTTCAACAAGTTCTTTTTAACTTTCATACATTTTCATAGCGCGCCATTTGTTTACTTTTTACTTACGGCATCCGACTCTTACACCGGAACTGCAACACGAGCGCATTATTTTCTTTCCCAACGAATGAAACGAAAACAATGACATTATAGTCCTCCATACAGAAACAAAACAGAAATAAAACCCCCGAACAATGCGAAAAGGGTTGGTAGCAGAGATCCAATCTAACACTTTACAGAGGCGAAACACAGTCTGTTTGCAGCGAAACATTCCAAAAGCGCCATTTTACACTTTCAACAGAAGCACATTGTTACGAAGAGATATTGTTCTCTTCTTCCTTCTTGCTTTTTATGTGTTCAAAGTTTATTTAATACCGCCTGAAACAGGAAACTCGGAGGACAAGTGAGGGGAATATGTTTTATTATTTTCCTTTTCTCAAATGGGACGAAGGGTCATAAAGGGGAAAAAAACGCGTTATTTTTAAGTTGTTTGTTCTGTTTGCAGAGCAACTTGTTTCGGTGAAAAGTGTTTATTGCCGCAGTATCTGATTCGATTTATGATGGGTTGTTTTATAACTAGAAAGAGGGATATTTTTGAATTTGGGTTTTATTGCTTTATTAAACAAGATGGGATTGTTGATAGTTGTAAATCTTAATAAATGGTTTTCAAATCTCATTCTTAATAAAATTCCGTGCCGACAGTACTTAAATTGGTGTCAGCGGTAACACGGTTGGCAGAGTAAAAGGTTTAGCAACCGAAGAGTTCCAAATTCAAAACTCAACCCAGACAGAAACGGAGGTTGGTGCTCGTTAAATGTATCGTAGCTCCAAATGTGTTAAATTTGGTGTTGACCTCGTCATCTGACAGTGGTTAAAAATTACAAGGTTTACGATTCGTTGCCGACCAACAGGTCTGTAGATTAAGGTGTTAGCCTCTAGATCGGAAGGTTCCTGGTTTAAATCCGTGTCAGTGCATGGATGTCTGTATGCGTATGGTGCACCTTAAAAACCGTCGTTGTCGAAAGTCCTCACGTTAGGTTGGTGTGCACGTTTGGAGAGTGGGATGCCAGTTCATGTGTTGCCTCGTTATCTGAGTGTGATTGAAAATTACGTGGTGTTATCCTGGGATCTTTCGCTTAGGGAATTTATTCCGGACAGTTGTCGAAACCCCGTTGTGTTGCTCTAGTGCGACGTTAATTAAAATTTACCATTACCTCGGTTTGTTTTCTTCGGGAATGATCCAGGATCAATAGCTCGTGTTGATCAATGTGACGTTAATTAACTAATTACATACAGTCTGTCCCGCATGACTTTTAACCAATTTTTATCTTCTGGACAAATAGAATATGTCCAAAGGTTCACATTCTAAGGAAATGAGCAACATAATCTTTCCAAAGGATTCTGATTTAAGGGAAAATGAGCAACATAATCTTTTCAAAGGATTCTGATTTAAGGGAAAATGAGCAACATAATATTTTCAAAGGATTCTGATTTAAGGAAATGAGCAACATAATCTTTCCAAAGGATTCTTATTTAAGGAAATGAGCAACATAATCTTTTCAAAGGATTCTAATTTAAGGGAAAATGAGCAACATAATCTTTTTAAAGGATTCTGATTTAAGGAAATGATCAACATAACCTTTTCAAAGGATTCTGATTTAAGGACATGAGCAACATGATATTTTCAAATTATTCTGATTTAAGGAAATGAGCAATATAATATTTCCAAGGATTCATTACATTCTAAGGAAATGAGCAATATAATATTTCCAAGGATTCTTTGTATTCTAAGGAAATGAGCAATATATAGTTTTCAAAGGATACTTTTGGAATTAAAGGAACAATTGAACCTATCTAAAGTCTTTTATTTTAAGGAAAAATAATACACTATTTCCAGCCTGAAAGAATCATGAATTCTTCTTTCATTTTCTTCATGAATTCTTTCATCCTATAATTATAATCATTTAGTTATTAAGGAGTGTTATGGAGCATAAACAATACTACAGGCTCAGAAATCTTGTTTTTTACAGAGACTAATTAAATTGTGTTCGCGTTTTCTCACTGTGTCTGCTTATGTACTCTTATTCCTCATAGTATTAACTAATAAAATGCAGTGTATTTATGAAAAGGACAAGACTTAGGTACAACAGTTAAATGGGAAGATACTATTCGAAATCCAATTTTTGTTTCTTCGGAAAACGTTATCTGTTACTATAATTAAATCATTAATTCTTTGAAAAGCATAGTTGAAATTAAATTATTTCAGTTCCCAAAGATTGAAAGCTAGAATGGTTACAAATTTAAATGTTCACTTTACAACAGGCCTCGAAATAGATTTTTCAATACAGGTGCACTTCGTGAGCCTAAGTTTTTAAATTAGGTGCACAGATTATATTTTAAGTGCACATTTAAAAAAACGTAATGTAAGAGAATAAACTTAATATAAACTACTTTATTAGTTGGGTATGCTTAGATAGGTTAGTAGTAGATAGTAAATAAAAATATTTAAACAATTTTTTTTTTCTGTGAAAATATATCTTACAAATATTTAGTCATCATCAGACATTGGTGGGCAAAAAACACTTACAAAATAAACGAGTACACAATATTTTAAGCAGATAAAATCTGAGTTTAAAGATAAATAATGAAAATATTTGTTTACAATATGCAATTACAATTTTCAAGAATTTCTACGTCTTTACACTTTATTGAAACACGAAGTGTTTACAGAAATGCGGGAATACAGAATGCAGAAATTCCAACAGATTCATCCGGAAAAAGTTTCGAACATAGGAAAGTTCTGGTAGCAGTGGCACCAAGTAAATCTTCCTCCTATATAAACCCGTTACGACCCAGCGATTTTGTTTTTGCATAGTGTGTATTTAGGAATTTTAATTACATTCCTTTAGAGCGAGAGAGGTCGAAACTAATATTTTGTTCAAACATCAAAATAAGATAAAACACGTCCCCCCCCCTTTTTTTTTTGCATAACGTTAGGTGCAAGCAAAAAATAGGTGCACAGTTTTATTTTCTTGTGCACAGTGCACCTGTGCACCCGGGTAGTTCGAGCCCTGCTTTACAACCTATAAAACCATAAAAACCGCAAATATTTAAATTTAGTGCGTTAAAATTTATCATCAATGGGCTGGATAACAACAATAATATGTAGCAGAGCGCCAATGTTTGTCTTATATCTTCCCCAACGGTAAGATCGAATGTTTATAAGCTGTTTTCAAGGACGCATGCTTGTGCTCTCTTCCAAGCATGTGCCCCGTTTATAATTTCTAGAGCCTGTTCCTGTTCTCTTAAGAAGCGAGATGACAATCTTTTTGTTGTCCGTTTGGCTATGTGCACCGTTTTCGTTTCTGGTGTGTAAATAAATGCTGTATCTCATCTTTAAAAGACTTGATTTGACTTTTTATATAGCTGGCCTGATGTTGCACTAAAACCTATCGAGAAAAAAAAGTTAAGGCATCGTCAAATCCGGGACACACAGTTATTCACCCTCCCAAGAACAGACCGCGACCGAAGGTACTTATGTTTTGGAGGTCACAAAGGGGTCGTGATGAATCACGAGCCTCTTGCACCGTTGTTGAGTCCCTCAACATAATAAAAAAAAATCGGCAGTAGCTTGATGACGAGATATGGAGTCATATAATCACGGTATATATCGTCATATAATCACGAGACATATCGTCATATAATCACGAGACATATCCTATTATCACGAGATATGGCGTCATATAAACATATATATATCGTCATATAATCACGAGACATATCGTCACATAAATACGAGACATATCGTCATATAATCATGAGACATATCGTCATATTATTACGAGAAATGGCGTCATATAATCACGGGATATATCGTCATATAATCACGAGACATATCGTCATATAACCACGAGACATATCATCATATTATCACGAGATATGGCGTCATATAAACACGAGATATATCGTCATATAATCACGAGACATATCGTCACATAATCACGAGACATATCGTCATATAATCATGAGACATATCGTCATATTATTACGAGATATGGCGGTGTAAAATCTTGAGATATATCGTCACATAATCACGAGACATATCGTCATATTATTACGAGATATGACGTCATATTATTACGAGACATATCGTCATATTATCACGAGATACATCGTTATTATTAAAAATCGCTGGATCCTGATTGACGACATATCTTGTCGAAATCACTCGGAGGTTTAAACTGTTGATGCTAAAAAGCACAATGTACGTTCTGAGAGTTCTTTTGGTAATTAAGTTACCTAATCCTCGACCTCCTCAAAATTTTGTGAACTAACTAGGTTCAAATGTAGCAACACGTTTGAAGCGTCACTCATTAACGCTCTATCTCTTAAATATATCATATCATCTTGCCGTGGTTCAAAATTACGTGGTATTGTTCTCGAATCTTTCTTTTCGGGTTTGATCCCGGACCGTTGTCAGTAACCCTTTGTGTTGCTGTATTGCAGCGTTAATTAAATACTTACTTAGCTACCAGCCTTGAATTAGTCAAGAATTGTAACTTAAATTTATAAAACCACTACAGGGCGTAGTAATTTCTTTTAAAGAAACTTGAATTGATTTATAATTTATGGCCCCTACCACCACAAACACAGTATCTTATTTTCCCCCGAGGTTGAAAACATAACTGAGAATATCCATAATGGATTTCCCAGACAAAACATCGAGACCAAGTCATATAAAACAATCCTATTAGACAGCAATTTCTGAACTAGACATTCATCCTCCGACTGTTCTTTGAGGCAATTCCTCCCCTGTTCGAGATTTAACCCCCTTAAATGTCAACAAAGACGAATCAATGAGCTTTTCCTTCAAGCTAGATATACACACTGAAAAGTCACACACTCCATTTGCCCCACCTCTCTGGAGTCTCATTTATATTAATGGAGACTAACTGAGACCGGAATATAAACAGTTTGCACTCGTATTGCTTTTCGGTAGACTTGGAATTTACGTAGCCTTCGTATATCTCAATTTGATGTCGATCTATAAACCATTTCGACATTGCGTAGCTCGTTTCTTGGGACCATATAGATTTATCGGATTCAGGAAGGTGGTTGAGATTGTTTTGGACACATTAAAGAACTATATTCGCGATGTTTGCTTTTCAAATAATGGAATCCTTTAGGGTACTTTTACTTAAGATTTTGTTAATAAACTAGTGTAGGCTCCAAGGTTTTATATGCATTTAACCATTTAACTCACGAGACGCTCATATTATGGTGGTATTCGGTACACTCATGATCGGAAACCCTGCGGGTACAATAGACCTACTCTTAACCCCCGTTCTATCTGTCCTATGTGTGCAGAAAGGTTCCAAAAGAATTCGAAATTGCCATAGAAATAACTTTGAGTATAAAAAATTGCTCTGTACGTAGCTCAGATTCGTTAACCATTGCTTATCGGAAATCAAGTTTTCAAATAATATTTTTAACCAGTATTGCAGGGAAAACAACTTTTTACAATACAGATTAAATAATAATATTTATGTTTCAAATTGCATTTTATTTCTTCCGATGAATTGATAACTATTTGTTTGATGAAGAAAGACTGTTGAAAATATCTGATTTTACATAACTTACATTTTGGTAATTTTGCTTCTCGTTATCTCGAAACGCCTGAATTAGTGATTAATTTTTAGTTTGATTTAGAATTTTGTGTTTGCGTATTTGAGTTGACAGTGAAATGTTGCTGTCACATTCAGTATTAAATTACTTACTATGGTATTTTTCAATATTCACTTATTGCACAGCATTTCACAGTATTTTACCTATTACAGATACATTACTTATGAGTTAAATGCCAATGAATTATTTGTTTTCTGCAAAATATAAATAGACAGGGGAAATTTCCTGACAGTTAATGAATATTTTAACCGACTTTCTTTGTATTTGGAGGGATATGTAATGGCTTATAGAATGCTGTTTTAGAAATATAAATAAAATATGTAAAATAATTTTTTATTTTAAAATGACCGGTAAAGTATGAAAACTTTAAAATCAGATGGGATACGTTAACTTTTAATGGGCAGTCAAACATTGTTGTTAAAATATATTTCAAAATTTTGACATTGATTTTCATTATAAGACAAATAAAATTAACTACATTTACATTTTTTTTTCATTTTTTATGAGTGTTATTAAAAGCCGTACTCCATAGTCAAGTAATTACAATCGATCATTGTAAATTGGTACGTGGTTTCCATTTAAAACCTGAATATCTGAATTTAAAAAGTATCACAAGGATTCGATTTAATATTGAATGTCGGTTAGGGTAAAATGACTTTTAAATAAGACTTTGCTAAAAATGATCTCACAGATGGTAATTAAAAAAAAATTTATTGACTTGAATGACAGAAAGTTTGACGTCGTTAACTCTACAAATTGTTACCCATTATAAATACATGTGAAACTTTCGTTGAAAGTAGTGATTTTACTTTTTAAAACGCTGTAAATTGACGTACTGTGTTTGACAAATTATAATCGTTTGAGTTTGCTTTGTCTGCAGAGGTAACATTTAATTTTAAAACAAGCTCCATTATTCCATGACCAGATGTATGGAATTTTAAAGAGAAAAAAAGTGCTTGCTTCAGTATTAATTAATTAGGAATGCTATAACAAATTATTTTATCATCCTCTCATATTGATTATGAAATTCAAAAACACTGCATTCCAGAAGCAATAATGTCACCAGTAAAACATATTCAAAAATTCACAATTAATACTGAAAATGAAAGTACGGGGATATTTGGAATCATTCCAAAACTCAAAATTGATTTCTAAGATAGTCACCTTAGAAAAAAAAACTTTTGTGGGTTGCCTTACAGCAGAAGTGGGATGAATACAAAATAGATTAAATGTATAGATATATTATGCATACATATTTGAGTTCGAAGTAAATTTTAGAAGGTATTAAGGAGTTAAAACGATAATTTTCCGTACACTTAAATGATTCTTGCATTCTTTTATAAAAAGAAAATGATTAGTTTGATCACTTTTGAATCAGCGTTTAGTTAACTCAACCCGGGCAACGCCGGGGAATGCTGCTAGAGATTTTATTGTTTTGGTAAAGTTATGGATTCAAATGTCACCAGATTGTAAAGAAGAATGTTGAAAGCTATATTCGCAACCCTTCTTAATTATTCTCCATTGCATTTTAGTCTCCATTTTATTTCTTCATATTTAAGTATTCAATATGAGTATCACGTATTTGATTTTTCTCATTTCTCATTGGCCGCAATAGCCCGTTGGAAGGGTAACGGTTTAGCTCCTGGAGGATTGAGAGTTGAATCAAACCGAAGACTGTCACCAATAGCCCGTTGTATTGCTTCAATGCGACGTTAATTAAATACCTACCTGCACTTGCCAACTTATTACTGTTATAGCTTTCAGCACCGAATGACAAAGCTCGACCCTGTAATTACGCTTCAGACGACTGTTGTGGAAACGCTTTGTGTGCTTTACCAGCAGCCCCCTCATTTATCAAATAGACTCGTTCAAACCACGTGACTCGATTGCTATAACATTCTAATGTCGACCTAAAATGAGAACTGCTCTACATTCAAAGTTGTCCCTATCTGCTGCTATAGAAACATATCTTATTATTCTTCCGCAGGAGAGGCAGGAAAAATTGTATTCAAGTCTGTCACTGGCGCTCTTAATGAGAATTCGGAAATATATGTATGAATATATTTCTGAATATATGTATCAATATATTCCGAATATATGTATGTATATGTTTTTTATTAAAATTTGTCTACTTGTTTCCTAGATCTTTCTTTGTAAACTATACCTTTTCGCCCTCAAGAAATAAAATTTCTTTATTCCTAATCAAAATGAAGGAGTCCTGTTTCTATAGCAACCGTCACCACCCAGACTTGTATTTAGGAATTTTTCGTTTGGATAACAGACGTAAAAATGTCCTTCCTCCCTTTGGTTTGAATGTTGACATTGAAATATCTTCTAAGGTAAATGTGTTCTTATACTTAAAATGTAAAGCATATTTTTTACCATTTCTTTGCTGAAGTACGATTGAAATTTCAGTTGAATAGTTATGGGATATAAGTTTAAATTTTGTTCCATAATTGTAAAGCAGATTATTACGTACCGTGCAGTAATCACTTGAATATTAACTGAATAATAATGTATCAAAAATAAAATATTTTATCTTTCATTAAGAGCGAGTGATTATATATTAAAAATACGTAAACAATTTTCAAAAATTCGTTACATCTTAACGGCGAGTTTTTTTTAATTAACTTCAATTTATCTCGCAAAGCTTATTTTAATTTATTGCTTCAATTCGTTAATGTATTCAAAACCTGCGTTCATTATCTTTATACATTATTTTAAGTAATATAGTGAATACCTGTGTCATTTATTTATTGAAGCGTTACTATTTACAGCAATTACACATACTATTCTCTGAAAAATAATCTTGCAAAATTGCATATTTTTTTACCTTGTAAAAAAGTCAGTGATTTTGTGCAAAAAAGGAAAGACGACTTTAAAAAAAACTTAATCGCGATTTCCCTTTTCGTAATCTAAAATTATGTGCAATTTTTCTTTAACTTTCATTATCAATTTATTGCGTAACACTTGTTGTATTTTAATTGCATCAACACGTTCCAAAGATTCGTTAATTTTGTCTAACATTTGAAATAGTTTAAGCAATTCCTGATTCAAATTTCTTTATTTCATAATTATAATTTATATAAATTGCACAGCATAATTTGACCATCTGAAATATTATTTAGTAAAGTTACGAAATTGTTTTCTTTGTAACGAAAAAAAACCCAATAATTATATATCATACAAAGGAGCAAAATTGACTCTTTTCAATAAATAATTAATAGCAACTTCCATTTCCGTAATAGGGAATATGCACTATGTCACAAACCGTACTAAAATGGTCCTCGGACGTAAAGTGCGGATCAGAAAATTACAAAATTAACATGGTTTGTTCTTCATCGTATTCCCTGGACAATTCTGAGAAATTTTTTCTGATGCGGCTATTAGTTTAGGGTTTATTAAGTGTCAAAATTGAAAAAGCGATATTTCTAACGCAAGTGAGCAAAAGAAGTACAAATTTTCAGTTTTCAGTCGTAATTTTTTTAGATTACCTCAAAACGTAAATTTTTTCAGATCGTCGAGATTTTTAGAAATTTTAATTAGATTCCTGTGAGTATTGTTTTGAAATTCGGGAAAAATCGGGACTATTTTGTATTTTTTTGTTAAAACTTTCATATCTATCTCTTATTACGATTAGTTTCTAATTTGAAAGCATCGCAGTGTACCTTAGAATGTACTCTTTCTTACCTAACAATTATTTTTCAATTGTTTATTAAATAAATTCAATGCGATCAAATGTTGGTGGTACAAATTTTGTATTTTTTAGATCACGGAGCGATAGCTTTCATTCTTATTCACGGAAATTAAGGTTACGTTTTCTGACAAACGGGTTTGCCAGATGAACTTGATAATCGCTGTGACGTCATGCTCATTTTTACACTCGATTCTCCTACGGTTTGCGACTGAGAACAGATCAGAACATTACCAGATTAACATGGTTTATTCAAAATCGTACAGGGAACAAGATGAAGATGTTTTTTTAACTGTTGCAGTTATTAGTTTAGGGTGCATTAAGTGTTAAAGTAAAAAAATGCGATCACTTGCGAAGCAAACCAAATCGGATTGCGTAGCAATCACCGGGTGGTGGCGAACGTAAGAAAGCAGGCGTAGAGCCCTAGTCATATAAAATGCTATAGATTGTGTTGTGTTTCCATGGCAATTAAAGTTTCGATTGGTTGTGAGACGCCGGAGTAGGCGGAGTTTCTAATCGGTTTGATTGATTATATGATGTCGAAATCGCATTAGAAATAACATTGAGAAAAAACGATTGCCGTACGCAGCTTATTGTTTTACCAATGTTGATCAGAAATTAAGTTTTCCAATAATATTGATTTACTAATGAAGTTTGACGAAAATCCATAATTTTTTTTATGCAACCGTCGTACGATCATTCATCATAGTTTTTAAAATAAAATATTAAGTGGATTGTGTTTGAGTTGTTAAACACAGCAGCATGGTACAAAATACTATTTCGGAAGATATCCATAAAATTCTAAGAAACTCATTTAAAATTAGGAACTCCAATCTTTCTTTAGTCATAATTTCGAAAAGATAAGACCTAATGACATGAAATTTGGTGTTTGAAGTAACATTTTGGTATAATTTTAAACTGTGCGTAGATATAGGGGGCTCCCACTGGAAATTATGAAGTTGGTGCTGAATGTAAAATAAAAAAGTGCCCTTATGCAAATTTTATGCATTTAAATCTATAGAAGACGTTATTTCCTGTCAAACACCATCTTCGAACTTTTGCTACAGTTAAATTGCTCGAATGGAGAAAGAGAAGTGGTTCGGTTTTCTTCCGTGACTGCACAACTTAAGGACGACTTCAAAAAATAAGACATTTACGACTTGCTTTTCGGAATCGTGTAAATAATGTGAAATTGTACATTAACTTTTATTAACTTATTGCGTAACACTAGTTCCACTTTAATTGTATCAATTAGTTAACGCATTCAGAAGCCCCGTTGATTACCTTTGTGTCCATTATTTAAATTAATGTAAGCAGCACCTGTGTCAAATGTATTTTCATTACACCTTCAAGAAATCTCTTCGCAGTCATCAGACAAAAACCAATAATCGCCGGAAGACTCAGCCCTCGCCAAAATCAAAAAAGCCTTTTAATGTCTTTTGTCAACGATTACAGCCCATTTTCAAGTTAAAGTTAACAGCAATTACAATCCGCTGAATGGCGACACTTCTGCACTAATTTAATCCAGAAAATTTTCTGGCTGCAATTAGGCAGCGTCTGCAGCGAAATTAAAAAAAGTTGCACAGTCGGAGAGTTTTAAATAATACAACGAAATGAATTTCTATAAGTTTCACAGCTTCTTTCCGCTCGTTACAATTGTAAGCAGCGTTTTCTCGCGCACAATTGAATGGGAACTGCGCTCTAGAATTTATGTGATAGCTTCCTTTAATCGCGCTAACTAGACTTTTATTCTGCTCGTTGGATCCTTGTAACTTCTCTCTTCTGTGCCGCGATTCGGAGCAAAATGGGATGTGAAAAATAATTGTTGGGATAATTTGGAATTTAATTGGGAGATAGGATTAAATGCGGACCATTTTTGTGAAATTGCTTACTCCTCTAATTACTAGGTATGTATGATTCAATTAAAGTAGAACAGTCTTGACTATAGAGAATGCTGCCGTAAGTATGTGTGCACTTAGGAGATCAGTATTTCGGTTCTAGACCAAGGTCTGTTGTTTAAGGTGTTAGCCTCTCTATAGGAAGGTTCCTAATTCGAATCCGGCTCAGTGCATGGATTATTGTAAGCGTATGGTGTAGAGGCGGCTGGTGCACCTTGAAATATGTCGTGACCGAAGTCCTCAGGTTGGAAGTTAGGACTGTGGGATGTCAGCTTAGGTGTTGCCCCGTAATCTGATCGTGGATCAAAATTACGTGTTGCTGTCCTCGGATTATTCCCTTGTGGAATTGATCCTGGATCGTCTGTATCCCGTTATGATGCTCTAGTACGACATTCATTGAAATTACCTTACCTTACCTTAAGGTTGAGGCGAGCTGCCACTTGATCACCTTTTAAATTCATAAAAATATGTTTATAAATATCTGTATCATCCAATATTAATATACTGTATCTTTAAATTCAAAAATTGGTTAACACTTTTTAACCTCAAAACAAATCACAACGCAAGTGAAACTTCACAAAATTTGTGTATTACAAAATGTATGTGAAAGTGAGTTATTCAAATGATTAGTTTAAAATATTGCAATCATTACCATATTAATATGTTGACAAATTAAAACACAATAAAAATTTTCTATCAAGAACAATAATTATTGTTCTTGATAGAAATTTTTTATTGTTTGCACAAACATTGCAAAGAATAAATTTGGTTAATGGTTCTCTTAACGGTTCTCCAGGACAGGAGCAAGAAATGCACCCCTTGTATTGTGCACGCTTAAACATTCGGCAAAATTTAATTATAAAGATTTTTTTTATTTAAAAACTATGTATCTTCAATGTGAATATCAATACGATTGCAGGGGACACACGATGGTCATTTTTTTATGCTACAGTGCAATAGTTGGGCATTCTGCTCCCGATACAAGACATACGATATCAAGTAATAGACATACACAATTAAAGTTTTACTGATACAAAAGAGAGAAATACACTCAAGGATGAGCGAACCTGACGGGAGTCGAACCTGTGCCGCCTACAACTAGAAGGTTGCTAGCGCAGTGGACACACCCATTGAGCCACCACGCTGCCATACACACCTGTAGCATTTAAGGTCATCAGTCCAGTACACGACCGGAAGGATTGATACCAAACATGTATTCGAAAGATGGAATGCATGAAAGTACTTGGGGGGGGGGGGTAGTTATTTAATTAACGTCACACTGATAAACGCAATGGGCTATTGGAATCGTTGCGGGATTGATTCTTGAAAATAAAGATCCGAGAAAGCACTTGGAAAACACATCTAACCAAACTGTGTTTGACATCCCAAAACGTTAAACTTTTCAAATACCACCTTTTCTAGGCAGTGGCATTCGAAACAACCGTTTGGTTGGGGAACGCTACCTGTAGCCTCTATCAACGCATCTAGATACCACAAAATCTAGATAGAAACAGGTTCAGTTGTATGAACTAAGTTTACGGCTATTGGTTGGTTGGTCACCGCAGGTGACCCCCTCACCTCCTGACTTTAGTCAGGTTAAAGGGTTTACTAGTCACCCACGGAAAAATGGAGTGAACCCGTCAAAGGAAACCGGACTAATCTGGTCAACCCCGTGAGGAAATTTCTTAAAATACATTTGATACACATTTTACATGAGTTATACATCCTTTTGATAATACTGATTATATATCCTTTTGAAAATAATGTTAAAATATCCTTTTGATAGTACATTTAAGACATGGGCCGGTAGAGTCTGCAGGTTTTTCCCTCACTATTTTGCATGATATTTAATTTTAATTTAGTTTTCCTCCTTTGGCAAGGTTAATAGTTTCCCCAATTTTTAATTAAAATATCAGGTGCAGTCCTGCTTTTCCCACCAGCCTCACGTACACAAAGTTGATTTAACGAAAGAAATCTTATAATCATAGTAACGTAGAATCTGAATCAATCTGATACCAGTAGTAACTGAAAAAGTAAAAAGAAGGATTGACACCAAACATGTACTCGAAAGATGGAATGCAAGAAAGCACTTGGGTGGGTAGGTTTTGAATTAACGTCGCACTGAGCAACACAATGGGCATTTGAAAACGTTGCGGGATTGATCCCTGAAAATAAAGACCCGAGTAGGCACTTGGGAAATACATCTGACCAAATTGTTTCTGAAATCCCAAACCGTTTAAAAAGAAACGCTTTTCAAATACTACACTTTCTAGGCAGTTGGATACGGAACCACCGTCTGGCAGGGGAATGCCCCCCCCCCTTCCATGTCGCCTCGAGCTACGCCTCTGGATACCAGAAAATTTAGATAGAAATTTTAAGCTCCTAACCTCCCTTCAGACCGTGTCAAACGAATGAGAAAGTCTTGTAAACGCTCGCTTGCCACCCCGAATTACTCCCCTGTCTCTTAATCGCAGGTCTCATCGAATTCGCAGCATCCCAATCCTCGATTTACTGGAACAAGGAGCCCATCCGGAACGCTTAACACCCTGTCCACCCTCTAATTGGAGCCCATTCCCTCTCCCGGACCCATCCGGCCGGAACGGAATTAGGCAGACTATCCCCTTTAATGTGTGCCATTAGCAACACCCCTTGTTCGATCCTCAAATCCTGTTTTCCCCAAATCTGAAATATCCCATTAAATATCTCCAATGCGCTGGGCCTTGGAATTATTGGCGAGACATTCTTTCGCCAAGGACGTCGATGGGCGATTTAAATGTTCCTCCAAACAGAAAGTTCTCCAAGACGAACCCCATTTCCGAGGAAGTAATTAAAGCGGACAGTTAACGGGTGACTGGCTGAGGCTCTTTATGGACAATGTCGTCTGAGGGGGTAGACAAGGTGTAATTTTAAATGGGGGATTAAGTGTAACAAATGGGCAATTACTGGAGGGTGCTATTGGGACCGTAATATCTGGCTTCCCAATTTGTCTTCGTTTGCGACTTTGTTTCATGTACTTTGGACACAAAGTGTTTTGTCGGGAAAATACATTTCTTTTTATGAACTATTGGTTTTGTAAGACTGGATTTGAAAGTTTTAACGTATTTCGGATAATTTGTTCTGGTTAAGATATATGAGTTAAGTTTACGGCAATTGAGATAATACTAAGAAACGCTCCACACCAGTAGAAACAGAGGAAATCCACATCAATATGATTCCAGTAGTAACTGAAAAAGTAAACTCGGGTACGTTGAAGCTGAAAGTTTCAGACTTTAGGATCACTAAACTATTTCTCATTGAAGGGGCTTTCTCTAATCTTTTTTTAACCCTTCCGGTAGTTGTCTTTGTTCAGTCATTTCTGGAATCAATATGATTCCAGTAGTAACTGAAATAGTAAACTCGGGTACTTTGAAGCTGAAAGTTTCAGACTTTAAGATCACTAAACTATTTCTTATTAAAGGGGCTTTCTCGAATCTTTTTAACCCTTCCGGTAGTTGTCTTTGTTCAGTCACTTTTGGAATCAATATTATTCTAGTAGTAACTTAAAAAGTAAACTCGGGTGCGTTGAAGCTGAAAGTTTCAGACTTTAAGATCACTAAACCATTTCTTATGTAAGTGGCTTTATCGAATCGTTTAACCCTTCTGGTAGTTGTCTTTGTTCAGTTACTTCTGGAATCAATATGATTCCAGTAGTAACTGAAAAAGTAAACTCGGGTACGTTGAAGCTGAAAGTTTCAGACTTTAGGATCACTAAACTATTTCTCATTGAAGGGGCTTTCTCTAATCTTTTTTTAACCCTTCCGGTAGTTGTCTTTGTTCAGTCATTTCTGGAATCAATATGATTCCAGTAGTAACTGAAAAAGTAAACTCGGGTACGTTGAAGCTGAAAGTTTCAGACTTTAAGATCACTAAACTATTTCTTATTAAAGGGGCTTTCTCGAATCTTTTTTAACACTTCCGGTAGTTGTCTTTGTTCAGTCATTTCTGGAATCAATATGATTCCAGTAGTAACTGAAAAAGTAAACTCGGGTACGTTGAAGCTGAAAGTTTCAGACTTTAGGATCACTAAACTATTTCTCATTGAAGGGGCTTTCTCTAATCTTTTTTTAACCCTTCCGTTAGTTGTCTTTGTTCAGTCATTTCTGGAATCAATATGATTCCAGTAGTAACTGAAAAAGTAAACTCGGGTACGTTGAAGCTGAAAGTTTCAGACTTTAAGATCACTAAACTATTTCTTATTAAAGGGGCTTTCTCGAATCTTTTTTAACACTTCCGGTAGTTGTCTTTGTTAAGTCACTTTTGGAATCAATATGATTCCAGTAGTAACTTAAAAAGTAAACTCGGGTGCGTTGAAGCTGAAAGTTTCAGACTTTAAGATCACTAAACCATTTCTTATGGTAGTGGCTTTATCGAATCTTTTTTAACCCTTTCGGTAGTTGTCATTGCAAGGAATCTCAAGTAAATATTAAAGCCATTGGTGGGTCTTGTTGAATGAAATATCGGGCCATTAAAAAATATTGACTAGACCTTAATCTGATCATCATGATAAAATCGCATTACCCTGATAACAATACATCTCGTCATTTTAAATTGGTCAATTTTGAAGGAAGAGATATTTCATCGAAACCACTTGGGTTAAGACAGTGTTGTAACGCTCTAAAGGTGGCTTTTCTGATCAATCCGCCATAAAGCAGACATATTCCAGAATTCCTTATTTGGGGTTCACAAAACTCTTTTCAAGTGATCTACTGTCCATAACTAACCCTAAAAGTACTATTACAGCACTCCATTTGACATCACATCGGTTATATAGTTCTGGACGCTTCACATAAGCTCTCTTAATATTACCTTACACTGACATTACGATCTCCTAAATATCAAGCCTCTTGAGAACACTCAAAATTCTATCGACAGGTAGTTTTCAGCTGAAAGGCGCCTAGATAGCTGGAATATGCCAGAGACCATTGAGACTTGAGAGAGCGAGGGCACGCTCGAAAACCTCTGCCGAACTCTTCTTGTTCCATAATATATGTAATTTTGCTGTTCATATTACGGATGCGACATCGACAGCAAAACATCGATGTTGATAATGCATCGCCCCCAAACTATCGATGTTTTTAAAATTCAGTGAATTCAAACTTTTCCCCCCATTTCTTAAAACTAGTTTAGCACCTAGTGATGCTACATCGACAGCAAAACATCTATGTTCAAATTTGAAACATCGTTGTTGATGATGCATCGCCCCCAAACTTTCGATGTTTTTAAAATTCAGTGCATTTAAACGTTTTACCCCATTTCTTATAACTGGTTTAGCAACTAGTGATGTGACATCAGCTCCAATACATCGATGTTTTTTTTATAAAACATCAATGTTTTGAAAACATCGACATCGATGTCGTATCCCTACTTTTCAGATCCTTCACCTATGGTCACTTTGGTCTAAAAGTATGTTCAATTTGAAGATTATAAAAATTATGCTACTTGGTTATTTTTTAAATTTTTTGTAACGGTACTTTTTTCATTTAAAAATAAAACATCGACAAGTATAAACATCGATGTTACAAAAACATCGATGTTAAATACATCGATGTTTTTAAAAAAACATCGAGGTTTTGAAAACATCGACGTCGATGTCGCATCCCTAGTACATATATGCTGTAGGACGTTAGAATAAATGTTGTAATGACCCGAAGGTAATGTTCTTTATGCTACCATTTCTGTCATTTCACCATTTCATCCGGTACAGTTCCGGATTTACATTGACCCGAATTATGTTGGTGTGAAGCAGCCGTATATGTTGCACTTTGCAATACAGAAGAGTAATTCTTTTAAAAACACATACAACTACTAAGAAAGTATTTCACTTTAATAGTTCAACAGAGGTTTATCTCTTGTCATGTGAATCAAAATATGTGGATCTGACTGCAGTTATTTTCCTGAGTTCGAGTATTTAAACCTCCTGGTTTTAGCCTCGAAGAGGTATCTTGTCTTTAGAAAAATTGACGAGATATCTCGTCCATTAAGATCTCGCCATCTCTTGTGATTAGAAGAAAACTGACCAGATATCGACTTCGTCTCATTTGTTACCATTTGGTCTCATTTGTTACCAAATTGAGGTCTGGTCACGGCCAAAAAATTCAGTAATATATTAAAGAAGTGATCATATCACCTATTGCCGATCATCAGTAATATTGGTGGGATCCTAATGGAAGATATATCTCGTCGTTACCACTTGAGGGGTTAACACTACAGTTCATTTGGCAGATTGAGCATATTACTGAAACATTCATCCACCAAGGCCATCGACGGTTGATTTAATTGTCCCTACAAACACAAAGTTCTCGACGAGGAACCCCAATTCCATGGAGGTTATTGAAGCGATGAGGTAATGGGAGGATAGCTGAATCTCTCTTTATGGTCAATGTCGTCTAAGGGAAGAACGGGGTAGACAAGGTGTACTTTTAACTGGGGGATTAAATGTAACAAATGGGCAATTACTGGAGGGTGCTATTGGGGCGTTAATACCTAACATCCCAATACGTCTTCGTTTGGGATTTTGCCTGATGTATTTTCAAACAGTGTCTTGTTGGGAAAACGTATTTCGTTCTTTATTTTTTTTGTAAGATTAAGTTGAAAAGTTTAAGTTTTTTTCGAGATTCGGGTTTTTGCTAGGTGTTTTTTTTTTTTTTTTTTTTTTTTTTTTTTTTTTTTATTTGAGCGATTATGGTTTGGGCCATTAAAATGATACTAAGGGTTTAAATACAAAGCCCTGCAATGCATACGTTTTAAGGGGTTTCTTTTACAAAAACTTCTTGCCACAGATGTCTCAAAAGATCGAAGAAGACTTCGATGGTAACAAAAGAAATATTTACCTCTTTGCGTCTTCAGTCAAAGTATGTGGCTGCGACAAAATTCTGATCGATAAAGGCAAGTAACTAATCCGAAATTTCCAATCAAGCAACGTCATCTGCTATGCACATATTTAACTCCTTGTAAGATTAATTAATAACAATTCAGGTTCATTGTTGAGGTATGTTATCATTAGTAAAGCTGAACAGATCTTGATGAAGGAGATGCCTTACCATCAGATAAAAACTACCCATTTATTGACCTCAGTATTATCAAAGATGGAATGGTTTGTACCGATTCATTTTTCATGGTATCTTCTTCCTCTTTAACTTGAAAGCTTCATACTTTCTCCATGATTCTTTTATATTTTGTATTATTGATTATATCTTGCATCAGATAACGAAAAAATACTTTAATGGTTTGCCTTGGGTTGGCATTATGTATGTGTATGTCTTGTCTTACAGGTGAATCTCGAGTGTTTCTCGGGATTCCGCTTTTCTCTCTTGCGTTGATCACACACACACTTAAGTTTTAATAGCAAATCTGGTTATAACGTTAATTTTTTAATTTATTCGCTACTCCTACAGGTGGTTGTCTCAAGGTGGTATTTTGTATTTAGCAAAACTAACCAGATCTTGAGGAACCGAATACTCCTTCCTCAGGGAAAGGAACCGAGGAGATCTTAATCTCGTCAACATTACTGAAATACAACATTACTGCAATACAACAAAACTGCAATATCCTAGTGACGAGATACATTCGTCCTTAGCAAAATGTATTGAATCTCGATAGACGGAGTTTCGATGGTAAAATCTCTATCATTCACACCATCCTAGTGGTTTGTCTTCGCGTAGTAAGATGCACTGAAGTGTCGAGCCTAATATAACCTGTCATCAGTGCTTAACAAGGGACAATATGTTTTTCCTTCTTGGAGTAATTGGGCAGTTTTATCTCAACGTATCTTGTCATTAGCAAAATCAATTGGGTCTTGATGGATGAAGTATCTCGATGAAACTTTAAAGTTAAAAATAAATCGCTTAGAGTGTGAATAATTTTGAATTACGATATGATTAATGTGCAACTTTAAAAAAAATTCTTATAAAAATGTGTGTCAAGAAGACAGATATGTATTATTCAGTATGATATATTCGGCGTGTTAATATTTACCAATCACCCAAATAAAACACCTCATCAACCTCACTTTGGTCTAAAGTTGACACTTTTTTTGCTAGAAACTGGTAAGAGTCTGGATATATGCTTTGGAAATTTTTTTAGCTGTTTTGAAAATAACTTATGTTTAAATTACCATTATTAAATGATGTATAGAATATACTGTGACAACGTGAGAAATTACGTTGTTCTTGACTTTTAGGAGGGTTCACATGCAGGGCGGGTGTCCATTGTGTCATCGGAATGCCAAATGTAGGCTGATTTTTTATTTTGGCACCAGCTGCTGTTCTTCCGCCACGCGATTGGTTTTTGATTGGTTGATTTGATGTTTTGACCACTGATTGGTTTTTGACTTTTACCGTTAAGTTAATTTTTAGACTTTGAAGAGACGTTGGAGACGACGGTTAGGGTGGGAGAGCGAGAAGCAGAGGGAGAGCTTGGTTCCCCGCGTTGACCTATGAGATACCTGCATTGATGAATGCGAGTATGATGTTAATTATGATGTAAATACTGTACATTTGTGTTCTTGGAATAATAAGAACTTAGTTATCCTATATGTTGGTTGTCTTCTCTTTGTGTTCAGTTTTCCCGTTACCATTTCGGGGCGACGACACCACAGTACTGATTTTATATAATCCTGATACAAACTAGCCAATACAATGTTCTTTTAATTACCAAAGGTTAGAGCACAATCGTAACACAAAGGAAATATTAAGTATAACACAGACAGAAAAACAACGAACCATGGCAGCATAAAGATACAGAAAATGAATGCTACAAACATAGGTAACAAAGAAGAAGAAAAAAAAAGAAAAGACCGAAGTCATTGTCGTTAAAGGTCTCTCCACCCAATACCCAGACACCTCAGAAAGTGCGTGGAGTTGTTCTACACCGAAGCAGATGGTTTCTATCCATTACGTCTCTAGAATTACAGAGGAAGCAATATGAATCGGGGAATTGGATACCTAAGCTATGTAAATGAGCTCTATGGAAGAAATTTTGTTATCAGGCAGTGAGCCGCAACTTCCGCGGCATATCAGGTACATTCCTTTCAGGTACATTTAAAGGCAATAGCGTTTCCACCATCTTGTATTAGTTCTACCTTGCAGATGGTGCTGGTATTTTGATTTTATGTAGTGTATTGTACTGAAAACGTTTTATTTTCTTAAAGAAAACCCAGCCGCGATAGCCCGGTTGACGGAGTATCGGATTATCAACCAGAAGGTTGTGAGTTTTAATGCAACCAGACACCATATTGTATTAAGGGGTGGTGGTGCATGTTAAATCTGCTGTGGCATCAAATGTCATCACTCTGGCGTGGTGTGGAAGCTTGGAGAGCGTTATCTCGTCATATGGACATGGTTCAAAATTACGTGGTGGTGTTGTCTTCGGACATTTCCCTTCGGGTTTGAACTCGGACCGTCGTCAACAGCTCGTTGTGTTGATCCAGTGCGACGCTAAATGGAACACCTACCTACCTGGCTAGTTGAAGGCGAATGGCTTTGAAAATAATTCAGCTTCTGCATTCAGATTCTCGTATTGCAGGCCAATTGAGAGCGAGCCATCCGTTTTGAGAGCCATGTGGAGAGTACGATTTAGTGTAGCCATAGTAGAAAAAATGTAGCTCCTTCTTTTATTTTTGCCTCGTTCGGAGAAGAGGTAATGGTAAGTTATAGTTGAATAATGTAGGTACGTAGGTATTTGTAATAACGTCGCACAAAGGGCTATTGACGACTGTCCGGGATCAAACTCGAAGACAAAGATACGAGGACAACACCACGTAATTTTGAATTACGGTCAGATGGTGAGGTCACAACTGAGCTGGCACCTCACTCTCCAAACTTCCACACCACGACAACGTATTGGCATATGAGGCCACGACAGATTTAACCTGCACCAGTCCCCTTAGTACTAGATGGTCGTTGGTTGGATTCCAACTCGCAACCCTCCGGCCATTAATCCGTTAGTCTTCCAACCAGGATACTGCGGCCCATAATTTAATAAGGAGTAGCGCCTTATTTATGGCGCATTCAATTTGTATATGGGACCTTCTTGATATTAAATGACGTACTCACACGAACATCATAATTTCTAATGACTACGCATCAGGTATCTCATCACAAGTCAAATTGGTCAGATTTCAATGTACGAGATATATCATCACACGCAAAATTAATCTGATTTTTTCGATGAACGAGATATAACAAAATTGGTCCAATTTCGATGAACAAAATTGCTCACCATACCAAAATTGGTCAGATTTCAATGAACGAGATATCTCATCATACGCAAAATTGGTCTTCGATGAACGAGATAGCTCATCATACCACAATTGGTCTGATTTCGATGAACGAGATAGCTCATCATAAGCATAATTGATCAGATTTCGATGAACGAGATATCTAATCATAAGCAAAATTGGTTTTCGATGAGTGAGATTGCTCATCATGCCAAAATTGGTCAGATTTCGATGAACGAGATTGCTCATCATAGCATAATTGATCAGATTTCGATGAACGAGATATCGAATCATAAGCATAATTGATTAGATTTCGATGAACGAAATATCTAATTAATAAGCAAAATTGGTGTTCGATGAGCAAGATAGCTCATCACACCACAATTGGTCAGATTTCGATGAACGAAATAGCTTATCAGAAGCAAAATTTGTCAGATTTTTTATGAATAAGAGAGCTTATAATTGCAAAATTGGTCCAATTTCGCGCGATGGACAAGATAGGTCATTTAAGCAAATTAGGTCAGATTTCGATGAACGAGATAGCTCAACATAAGCAAAATTCGTCAGATTTTTTATGAACGAGAGAAAACTGATCGTAGCAAAATTGGTCCGATTTCGATGGACGAGATAACTCCTCATAAGCAAAATAGATCAGATTTCGAAGAACGATATGTCAAAATCACATGATGGGATTAAGTCTAATAGTGCAAACTTCCATTGATAAGTGTTAAATCTTCACCTTAAGACCCGTAACTCGGCCTCCATTGTCTTCTTACTGTAAAAAGAGCACTCAAAGTCATTCAATCGAGTTAACTCTGAATTGAATGTATATTGCCTTTGGAAGAACCCGTCGCCAGATGTCGCGTGAGTCAGAAATCCTGCAATACCTCTCTTCTAAGAATGTTTCTATATAGAACTGGGGGCAACAAAACAAGTTTATTTCCCAGCATTTCTTTGGCTTTACAGGAAAGAATGTGAAAACGCCTCAGGGCAGAAAAATCTTTTCAGACGTATTTTCTCCCTTTTCTTGGAACATAAGGTCATAAAATATTTTTTCAGGCACTAGTTTTGACGTTAAAAGATCTTTGTATTTTCAATAACAATGTTGAATTCTAAAGAGATGTTTTCATGTATATATTGTATAGATATTTCATGTATATTAAATAGGATGAAGCAATTCGCATTTTTTTTTTGACTGAACAAATAGATTCTTTTTTGTACGGTAATCTTGTGTATTAATTATGTTGCTTGTATTAATTATGTAACGGTTGCTTGTATTAATTATGTACAACGGTGTGATTTTTTTCTGAAGATGGCCGTTTATAAAATCTTGTTTATGGCACAAAATAACGTGCCGATATTTGTAGTGTAGTTAGTAAAGGTAAGGTAATTTTAATTAAGGTCATACAAGAGCAACACAACGGGCTATTGACGACGGTCTGGGAACATTCCCCTAAGGGAAAGATCAGACGACAACATCACGTAATTTTGAACCACGGTCAGAAGACGAGGCCACACCTGAGCTGGCAACCTATTTTCTAAACTTTCACACCAATCAAACGTGAGGACTTTTGGCCACGACAGGTATATTTAAGGTGCACTAGCCGCATCTACACTATACGCTGAGCCGCGGTTGCTCAGTCGCGGTCTCGGATGGAGAGTCGGGCTCGCATCAGAAGGGTTGTGGGTTCTGTCCTCGGCTGAGCCTGCAATTCTGATGATTGCGAGACCGGCGCTTCGACCTGGCTAAAGACTGTCGTGTTCACTAATGGTGACTGGGGCACGTTAAATAGGTCGTGGTCACAAAGTCCCCAATGTTCTCATACCAAATCAATACCTCTGGGGGTACCTGATCAGGGGGTTATAGGCCTCTGTTTGGGATCTAAATTACGATATGTGTGAGTGAATGGATGTATGAAAGGGGCCTTCCTGTAAAACGGATGTGCTATTTATGTCGAGCACAGTCGGACTTCCTCCCAATGGGGCTCAATAACACGGAAGGCCCACCCCCTCTCCTCTTGCCGTCTTCGACGAGCCTGGCACTCCTCTGGTCTGCCAGTGTAGGCTTGGGAAACAACAACAACAACACTATACGCTTACACGCATCCATACACTGACCCGGTTAGATGGCTGTGTGTTATGCACTAAATAAGCTGTTCAGAAAACTAAAGGCAAATAAATTCGGAAATAAAGCCTAATTCTTTAAAGAAATTAAAATTTTAAAAAGAAAACATAAAAAAATAACATGATCAGGCATGTAGGTATATTAGTTAATGTCGCACTAGATCAACCTAACGGGCTATAGGTAATAATCATGGATCAAACCCGAAGGAAAAGTTCCGATGTAAACTCCCACGTAATTTTGAACCAGAATGTCTGACGAACTCACACCTGAGCTGGCATCTCAGTCTCCAAACCTCCACACAACTCGAACTTAAGAACATTTGAGGCCATGACTGTTTTAACGTGCACAGGCCTCAGTGTATACATCGGTCTTTGCTTGGATTTGAACTCGCAACCCTCAGCTTTCTAATCCGTTAACCTTGCAACCGGACATCCTCAAATAACAAGACAAATGATTAAAAATAGGAAGTTCGAAACCGATAGGTTATAAATAGAAAATAAGTGCAGTTGCTAAGCAACGGGTAATATTTTTGTATTGTTGCCTCACACGCTAGTAATTCAGCGGCTAGCTGATTGAAGTGTCCATGGCATTCTGAGAACTTTCTAATCATCGGTCGAATGAACTACTCTACAATAACGGACCAGACGCCAGCGGCCTTTGCATGTTGTTCCGTGTAAATTGAACTAGGACGCCTACATGAACATTTTGAACAATTAGGTTCTTCCTACGCTCTGGCAATTATATGGAATGGACGAACGTTACTTCCTGTCATGTTGCAGCCTCTGTCAAGCAGTGGTAACAAGATACGGATATAAAACGTCTTCCCTGGTCTGCTCAGAATCCCGACCTAAACCCCATAGAACATTTGTGGGACGAGTTAGAGCGACGCTTATGGATCAGGGAACCATGTCCGAAATCTACAGCTAAGCTGGCGACATTCTTGCAGCAGGAATGGACACAAATACCCATAGCTGCGCATTTAAACCTTGTTAAAGTATACCCAGAAGGGTTGCTAGTGTAATTGCAGCATGCTGGGGACTATCCCCTATTAAAGCAAGTATTCTTACCCTTATACCATCACATCTTGCTGTTCGGTTCATTATTGTAGGGTAGTGTATAAAGTCTGTGCGTCTCAAGAGAATGTACTTTTTATTCTCCTCTAAATGATTCTGTTATGGCTTAGAGGATGATTTAAAAGAAGCAAATGTTTCCACTATTGCTTATAAATGACTACTCTAGGACATTTTTAAAACCCATTAACCATAAGTAAAAACTAAATATAGTGGAAGAAATAGAATATTGTACTAAGAACATTAAAATTACATCATGCAGGAATTTAACTATACTTTACACGCAAGTTCGGAAAACAATTTGTAAAGTTTTTTAAATGTTTCTTCAAAGTTTTTCTATTTCAAAGCAAATTGAATATGAATTTGCAAGTGAATAGAAGATCCTATGAAAACTATATCCATCGAATATAGATTTTCGGATGACTATGAAATCATCGGTTGTTATTAGGGCACATTTAAGTTCACTGTCAATTCTCGCTTGTTTGTTTGGTTTGTGTTTTTATGATACAAGCTATGACGAGGGTTCAGCAAGGAACTTTTTTTTACGCGAAGTATATGAGGCTTGGTTGACGGTTGTTTGGGAAATTAACGGATTGAAATGGGACATTTCCGGCCATATTCACAAATCTCGAGCTAACTCGAGGATCAGTTGATCCGCGAGTAAGAGTTAACTCAAGGATTATCAAAAAAGGTATTCTCAAACGGCGTGTTAAGTGATCCGGGGATTAGAATGAGACGCTCGCTGTGATTGGCTACTAGCGTCTCCTCACGATCACGTGATATTGTTTACATTGGTTACGACACCCGAATCTGCATTGATACTGATCAAACACGTACTTCGCCGTAGAATTGATTCCAAATTGTGAATAAATAGGACTCATACAGCATTTTAATATGGGTTTGGGAAAAGAAATGCAAAGGTATGTAATTTCGAATTGGATATTTATGGAAACCTAAATTTTGCAAGAAAGAATTGCACTCAATGTCTTGACAGATGTATGTAATCCGATTATCTTTGTACTTGTCAGTATGCCGACCAACCGGTATAGTGGTTAAGGTGTTAGCCTCTAGATCGGAAGGTTCCTTTTTCGAATCCGGGCCCGGGCATGGATGTTTGTAAACGTATGGTGTAGAGGCGGCTGGTGCACCTTAAATCTGTCGTGGCCGAAAGTCCTCACGTTGGGTTGGCGTGGAAGTTTGGAGAGTGGGGTGCCAGCTCAGGTGTTGCTTCGTCATCTGACCGTGGTTCAAAATTACGGTGTTGTCCTCGGATCTTTCCCTTAAGGGACTGATCCCGGACCGTCGTCAATAGCCCGTTGTGTTGCTCTACTACGACGTTAACTAAAAAATTACCAATTACTTGTCAGTATGGGTGTGTGTTGGTGGTGTGAAAAGTGACTTGCATTGTCAATTTTCTTTCATTCGTAATAAATCAACAGAATAATTTTTATTCTACGACGAATTTGTATCTACCATGGTCGTTTTCTACCGTTCGCTCTCTCCGGCTTAGTGGACAGAGGTGCCGCCATCTATCGTTTCGCCAAGCTGCTTGTTTAAGATTACGCAGATAATTTTATTTTCATTTTTCTTTTCAATTTCAATAAAATTATGTTTTAAAATTTCCATTTAAGCAATATTATGATGAGGACATGAGCTGCTATCCATTTTGTTTTGCAGAACTTCCTTCGCAAAAAGGTAGTACTGCGCATGCGTAACTCTTACTCGCGATTTAACTCGCCGATTTCGGAGGATCAAAATGTAACAACGAACCGGCAGTTTAAACCACGGATCAGGACTTGTGAATACGGTTTTTTCGATAACTCGCGGATTATCGTTGATCCTCGAGTTTGTGAATACGGCCGTTTGTTGATTTAACAGACTGAACTGTTGCCTGACTGAGTCTGACAAAATGACTGTCATCTTCATCTTGGGGTAAGAAGCCTCCATTAACTCAAAATCTCTCGGATATCATATTTATCCATAAAATATGGCCAATTTGCCACAACAAAGAAAGTGACTTGAAAGTCACCAAAGTTTTCGACCGTTTCAAAATAAAGGATTGTGAGACAAAGAACAATGAACTTGGTCTCGGGTGTGACATACCTTTAAGGTACTGCTCAAGGGTTAAAGCAAGTGAGTCATTTGTTAAGGTTTAAGATGGAGGCAGACGTAAAACGAGAAAAATGAGTCTAGCAATTGTACTTCGGTGGTTACCATGGTAACAGTGAAATAAGGAAAGACAGGGTGTCATCCTTGAAATTTTTACTTAAAATAATGGGCGAGAGGCTCAAGTTATGAGAGTCTTCACCTGACAAGCTACATGCAGATTCCCTTCTAATGTTTTTGTGAGCATGCGCCTTCACTATTTATTTCTCACGCGACGTTAGGCTGTTTTTTGGAATGTAATTTCAGCAATTCGGAGAGGATTCTTCCAAAGGATCACTTCCGAACCATATGTGATTGTTGATTGGCTTATACCAATCCGATTGCACACTTGTAGTGCAGCCGATGAGGTAGGTAAGATGTACTTTATTGACGTCCCACAGGAGTAACACAACGATCTATTTGCAACTGTGCGGTATCAAACCGAAGGGAAAGATGCGAGGATAACACGTAATATTGAGTGACATACCTGAGCTAGCATTGTACAAGACAGTCTTTTGGTTAGATTCGAACTCGAAACCCTCCGGTTGCAAATCCGTTACACTTCCAACCGATGTGCCACGCCTCTAATGAACAATATTTTTAGAAAATCCTGGTACGTCGTGAGAGAGCATTTGAGTGAAATGAAGTATTCCCTGTCTTCTACAAGTTTTGATTTTTTTCGTTGTGTATGTTTCTGCAAAAACGGTGTACATTTTATTCCATAAGCAGGTAAATATTTAAATTTACGTCCCACAGTAGAATCACAAACGATATACTGTCGACGATACGGGATGAATTCCAAAGGTAAAGTTCTGTGGACAACCCCTTGTAATCTTGAACAACCTGTTTTCCATAATAGATGATGGAAAACATGCATTCAGGTCGGTTACATTAGTGTATTTAATGACAATCTGGATATAGATTTTCTATGAGTTTAACTTATTGCCCAGATCGTTCTTTATACTAGGCCTAACTATATTTCAAGAAAAATGAAATATATGTTACTCATTCCTGGAGGTTATCTCGACTAGGTATCGCATGAGTTATAAAACTGACCAGTTCGTGATGGATGAGATATATCGTCATTAAAAAAATTGGCCTGATCTCTACCTCGTTATCATTACAGAATGGTAATATCTTCATCATTCTGTATTCAATGGGCAATTTCGAAGGGAACTGGTCGATAGCAAAATTGGTCGGATCATGATGGTCAAGATATTTCGTAAAAGCCACTTAGAGGGTTATGGCGATATACTGCATGTCATGTCTTGTAACACTGAAATAAGAGTGTAACATTTAATAATTATAGAGACATAGTAACATACAAACGACGATACGAACAGCATAAAGACTCAAAGGTTACTAACTCGCTGCGTATTATAAAAATGACTGCATCAGATAAATAAACTTACAAGAATACGTATACAGGAAACAGTATTGTAAATGCAAGAAGTCATAAATATAAATGCACGAAAGAGTATTATAAATATTGATGATATGTAACACTCATATTCGAAACGTTGATGATTTACAACATTCATAATAAAAACATTGATGATTTACAACACTCATAAAAAATGATGATTTACAACTCATAATATAAACATTGAGATGATTTACAACACTCATAATATAATTATTGATGATTTACAACACTCTTAATATAAACATTGATGACTTACAACACTCATAACATAAACATTAATCATTTACAATACTCATAACAAAAACAATGATGATTCACAACACTCATAACATAAACACATTGGTGTTTTAAAACACTCATAACATAAACAATGATGATTTACAGCAATCATAACATAAACAATGATGATTTACATCATTCATAAAACAAACATTCATGATTTATAACACTCATAATATAAACATTGATGATCTACAACACTCATAATATAAACATTGATTAATTACAACACTCATAACATAAAAATTGATGATTTAGAACTCATAATATAAACATTGATGATTTAACACTCAATAAACACTCAAAGGAAATATACAACGCTACATTATATGGCAACACTGATGTGTGTAATTCGAGAGGATTTGTATAACAGACGTAAAATATCGTTTTCCTGCGGTTTGTTTGTGCACATGAAAAATCCATCCCATACTCATACATCTCATGGCTAGAAAACCTTGTAAATAAAGCAATTAAAGAAAAATTACCGTTAAAAGTTTATGATAGTTCACAGATTATGTAAAAAAAATCAAGTGGAATGCTTTGAATAAGCTGCAAACAAGCATTAAACTTGAAATCTAGACAAATTTATCAGTCTGAGATAACGAGCTCTCTCAACAGTGTTTGATTCAACCTTTAGCAGCCAACTTCCTTTTCTTCTGAAGGATTCCAAATTACCATTCGGCACTCTCAATTATGCAAAGAAAGAGCAAAGAAATCTCTCCGGCTAAGAAAGAAAGACCCAAAGCCGAGAGTTAAAAAAGATTGAGAAATCATTTCCTTAGGTTATTTCCAAAACCCATTACTTCCCACAGAAACACGAGAAAAAGAGTGTAATTCTGGATTTACAGCGGGCTTAAAAAGCCCTTCTATTAAATAGACGCATTTTGAGCCAGGCCTAATCTTCATGGATTATACTTTGGAAGGTAACATGCTTTCATTCGTCTTCATCAGCTGGCCTCCCAGCCAATAGGGAGAGAGAATATAAGTCACGTAGTTAATGGCGGACTTGGTTGGAAGTGTTTCAGAAGACACGGGAAAAGAATAATGGTCGAGTGAGGAAAAATGATTGTGTTAGTAAAGCCCGTTTTTTCTTGTTCTTATTGTTAGTGAGGGAGTTTGCTTTTTTCTGAACTATTGTGTTGTGAGCGGTGATTGTTTTACTTTCTTCTCTTCTTGCCGTTCATTCAAACATCAGGCTTAGAATTAGATTTCAGATAATAAATATTCATGTTTTATTATTCTTGTGAATTGCGTGCTTAATTCTTTCAAAATACAGGTTTGGTGGTTTTACCTGCAAGCGAAATTTTGTTTGCGTGCGACATTATTTTGAATTTATATTTACTCATGTAAATGAAGTTTTAATGAGTGTTACGAGAGAAAAATGAAGCAAATTCTTAGCTTTGTTTTCTAATATGAACTCATTCCTTATATTGCTTTAAATCACGTCACAATTTCAAATTCATCTACAGTCTAAAGATAGTCGGTACGTAGGTGTTTTTTAAAACGTCGAATTGGATTACACGACGTAATGGGCAATTAACGACTGTCCGGAATCAATCCCAAGCGAAAGATCCGAGGACAACACCATGCCATTTTGAACCACGGTCAGAGGACGAGGCAACACCTGAGCTGGCAAAGCATTCTGTAAACTTCCAAACCAACTCAACATGAGGACTTTCGGCCACGTCAGATTTAAGATGCACCAGCCGCCTATACACCATACTTTTACAAACATCCATGCAATGACCCGGATTCCAACCATGAACCTTCCTATTTGTAAGCTAACAGGCCCGGTTGGAAGGGTAACGGATTAGCGACCGGAGGAAGCGAGGTCTAATCAAAAAACACCGTCGTGTACAAAGGTGGACAGTGCACGTCAAATCTGCCGGGGCCTCAAATATCCTCACGTTGGCGTGGTGTGAAAGTTTGTAGAGTGGGGTGCCAGCTCAGGTGTTGCCTCGTCATTTGATCGTGGTTCAAAAATTACGTAGTGTTGTCTTCGGATGTTTGCCTTGTGGATTTATCTCGGACCGTGTCGTCAATAGCCTGTTGTGTTTTATCAGTACGACGTTAATAAAAATACCTACCTATATACCAAAGGGGGAAGATCCAAGTTCTACTCTGTCTCTCTGAAATAAACGGTGCATGTTGCGGGTAGTTATTGAATTAACGTCTCACTGGAACAAAACAAAGGGCTATTGGCGACGGTCCAGGAACAATTCCAAAGGGAAAGATTAGAGTAATTTTGATCCATGATCAAATGACGGGGTCACACCTGATCTGGAACCCCACTCTACAAACTTCAAAAAATATGTATGAGAAAGAAGAAACTTTACAGTAATCATAATACAGAATTCAAAGAGATTCAACTAGGAAGCTTGAATTAGTAACCACTCAAGTACCACCTTGGTTACCGCACATTTTATGCGGAAGAAGACGTAGTGCCACAAAAAGAAAATAAACTGAAATACTCCTGTTCAACTTTCAACTTAGAAACTTGAGAAGAAATTGAGTTGTTTTTTCTTACTTTACAATTTTTTATGTGTATATGAATGGGCGTCTTTTAGGAATATAAATTCAGAACATAAATCCTAAGGTTACAAAAAATTTCTGAAGGGAATGTGATTTCCAAAAAATGTTCATTTAGGCTCTGCATACTTATATTTAACAACATAAATTTTTATGTAAAATGAAAGGTATAAATGGCTACACAAAATATATCAAACATCCTACCTGGAATTAATGAGAACATTAAAAACACACAAAAAAAAAGAAAAGCAATTTTAGGATGTGCAGTTTCTGTTTGTGGAAAATTTATTTTCGAAAAAAACGCAAGCATATGACACAAATGATTTTTTTTAGAATACTTAAAAATTGGTTGAGAAATAATGAAAGCATAATCTTTGTACGTTTTCACAGAAGTATTTAAGCAAAGTTTTTTATACTGACAACGCGGAGTAACACATTAAATTGTAATCGTTATAAGAAAATATCAAAATAATTCTTACTGTTTTGCTTAAAATTCAGTACCGAAAGTTTTAAAGAAAATGCAATCATGGCTAAGGATTTTTATTCTTTTGAACAGCTGAAATTATTGCTTCGAGAAATAAAAGTTAAGTTTATAAGAAACTGTGCAATCAGTGGAAAATCTTCATATACCTGGAAAAGTCCTTAAAAAATATATTTATTTCTGTGGATCGTATATGGTTTGTGGTTTTGATAACCTTTTCAATGTTGAACCTGATCTGCGGACAAGAAAATATTTCCATGTCAGTATCTGTCCCGCAGACGGTTTAAGCGCTCCAGGGAGCCATATCTGGCCACAAAAATTCGTATTTGTAGGTCAACATCATTAATGCGAGCCGGATAATATGTCAGGAGTACCGTATATCGACTTCGGTTTTCTTATTCAGAAGATATCTAGTCAACGGAATGGCAGAAAAACTTGTAATGCGGTATGTGGACTTCGGGCCGATTAAACCTATCATATGGGACGTATCAAATATACATGTAGACCTATTTAGAGCGCCGTATCTATACTGCTTGAAACTTTGAGATACACTACCCTAAAATAACGAACCGGACGCCAGCGGATTTGAGTAACTTACTTGTAATTATTTGAGTGTGATTTTCGTAGTATAGCCTGGAATCTATGCATGTTGTTCCTGGTCAATTGAACGCCCACACCTACATGGACATTTTGGACAATCATGTTCTTATGGAAATTTTATGGAATGGACTAATGTTACTTCCAGGATGACAGCGCTCTATGCCATGTTGAAGCTTCTGTCAAGCAGTGGTATCAATATATGATTGTAAAACGTCTTCCCTGACCTGCTCAGTCCCTACCTAAACCCCATTGAACATTTGTGGTACGCGTAAGAGCGACGCTTACGGACCAGGGAACCACGTCCGAAATCTACAGCTTAGCTGGCGACATTCTTGCAGCAGGAATGGACATAAATACCAATAGCTGTGTATCAAAACCTTGTTGAAAGTATGCCCGGAAAGGTTGCTAGTGTTTTTGCAGCACGCGTGGGGGACCATCCCCCTATTATACCTTCACATCTTGCTGTCCGGTCCATTATTGTAGGGTAGTGTATTTGGTAGACCATATCTGGTCAACAGGCCTAATAAAAATATTTCGAGGACAGTGACAGCGGGTCGAATAGCACTTACGATTGGTCGTATTGGGACTGAGGCCCTGATAACAACCTATTCTATACAACTGATTCATCTCACGCGTAAGTTTTCCGTTTTTGTGGTTGCCTTATCCTTATGAAAATAAATAGCGATTTTTCAATTAGCTTAAAAGCAATTGTAATTTGATTTTAATTTAAAAGTATGCGCTGGAAATGTATCAAGCATTCAGTTCTACTGTAATTAGAATTCGTTATTTACGCTATTTATGCCCATAATTAGCTTAAATTAGTGTTTTCCACCATCAGACTCTGAATAAAATTAACGTGACAAACAAGTCAACAGATATTAAGAGTAACATTTAATGCACAAAAGTTCATCCAATGCAATTATATACCTGAACTTTTAATCTACATGCGTGATATTTTTCTTTCCCAGAAGGTTCGAATGCCAGCATTTAATATTATTGAATTGCATAAAGAAATAATTTAATTATTCCAATTATTCGACGCATTCAATTAGCTTTCCAAACAAAGAAATTCGTGTTTTATTTGACTGATGTACAATATTTAAACGTATTCATTATAAACAGTATTTTTGAATCAGAAATCACACATTTCTTGATAAAATAACAGTATAAAATATACATTTTACGTTTTAAGATAAACTAAAACATTGGTTAACTCCAACAAACCATACAAATCAAATGAGGAAACAAATACAGATTTTTAACCCTCTTGAAGGTTACTTCTTGAATAAAAGTGACGTAACCTCGGTGACGAGATATTTCGTTTTTAACAAAATGAGTCAAATGATGGGCGAGATATCTCGTTAAAATAGGTTGAATATAATTTTACACAATTTAAAATTGAGAAGTGAACTGTTATGAAGTTTGATTCCGTTAATTCAATGTAGAATTTGTTTTCCTAATAAATTACTTTGCTGAGAAAGAGCGATAAATCTTAAGATTTATCCGTTATTTTAATTACGTTAAAAATCAGTATAATGTATACCAGGGCTCGAAATACCCGGGTGCACAGGTGCACTGTGCACATGAAAATAAAATTGTGCACCTAATGTTTTCCCGCCAGGTGCATGCACTGCACCTAACTTTAAAAAAAAAAGGGGGGGGGACGTGTTTTATGTTATTTTGATGTTTGAGCAAAATATTAGTATCGACCTCCCTCGCTCTAAAGGAACGTAATTAAAATTCCTAAATACACACTATGCAAAAACAAAATCGCTGGGTCGTAGGTATAGTTGGTGTCACTGCTACCAGAACTTTCCGATGATCGAAACTTTTTCCAGATGGTTCTGTTGGAATTTCTATATTCCCGCAATTCTGTAAAAGATTCGTGTTTCAATAAAGTGTAAATAAAGCCGTAGTAATGCTTGAGAATTGTCTAGCCACTGCATATCGTAAACAAATATTTTCATTATTCATCTTTAATTCAGATTTTATCTGCTTAAAATATTGTGTACTCGTTTATTTTTTATGTATTTTTCGCCCACCAATGTCTGATGATGACTAAATATTTGTAAGTAATATTTTCGCAGATAAAAAAAATGTTTAAACATTTTTATTTACTATCTACTACTAACCTATGTAAACATACCCAACGAATAAAGTAGTTTATATTAAGTTAATGCTCTTACATTACAATTTTTTAAATGTGCACCTAAAATATAATATGTGCACCTAATTTAAAAACTTAGGTGCACAAGGTGCACCTGTATTAAAAAATCTATTTCGAGGCCTGGTGTACACTACATGTACAAAAGTATTTGGACACTGCAGACATTCCGAGGGATCCATCTTAGTGTGGGATTGTTTATTCTGGTTAGAACTCGGCCCATTGCTTTATGTACCTGGTATCATAAACGCAGACGTGTATCTGGACGTTCTGTATCATTCTACCTTGCCTACACTGTGGCAATACTACGGCGATGATGGTTGTTTATTTCAAAAGGATCGAGTTTCATGTCGCACTGCACAGTGTGTGATAGACGGGTTTCCTGAAAATGAGGTGAATTTGCTTGACTGGGCTGTTCAAAGCCCCGTTCCGAATTCGATCGAGCACTTGATGGACAAACTGGAGCGACGAGTAGGACACTGCCACACACGCCCATCTTCACAACAATCTCTTATCACAGCTTTGCAAGAGGCATGGTGAGCTATTCCTACCCAGATTTACAGAGAACTTGTTGAAATAATTTCTCGACGTGTTTCAGTTGTAATACAAGCAAAATGATTATTCTGGCCCTTATTCTGAAAAACATGCAGTGTCCAAATACAATTTTCCATATACAGGGTGTCCCGGAACTTCGTGTACATACTTGGAGAGGAGGTAAAGAACATCGTTAGGAACCATAATAACACATGAAAGTATGGGCTGAAATCTATAGGTGGCGCTGTACACGAGCTCTCAAGGTCGGCACGTGTGGCTTCCTCATTGTAGACGCCGACTGCGTGCGATCAACATGAATCGTTACACAAACGCTGAGTTGACGGACATCCACTTCATCTACGGCCTAACCGACGGAATTGGATGCGATGTTGTTCGGTTGTATAGGGAAATATATCCAATGAGGCGCCAACCACATCATCAAATGTTTCGGGTACATTAGAGCCTTGCTGAACGTAGATCCTTCACAGCCACGTTGGAGGATACTGGGCTGGCGCGATCTTCACGAACACCCATATTCGAAGAGGGTCTGTTGCATGCTGTGATCTAAATCCCTGTACCATTGAACGGGCGCTTGTCGCTTACTCCAGAACGTCTCGATCAACTGTCCCTAGCATACTGCAGGGCGAAGCCTTACATCCCTTTCATACTGAGAGAGTTCGGTTATTGAAGCCGGATGATTCCAAAGTGCGGCCGACACGCAATTTTCCAGTTCTGTTATGTTCATTGATGAAGCAACCTTTTCAAGTGAAGGCGTGTACGTGACCTTTTGGACCGGATATTTGGGAACAGTAGGTTTGAGCGTGGCGGTCCCGTCTTTTGGCCTTCCAGATCACCTGATTTATCTCCTCTTGATTATTTTCTCTGGGGTGCCAAACACGGTTTTGTAACCGGAGGGTTGCGAGTTCGAATCCAAACTAAGACCGTCGTGTACTCAGTGTACTGGTGTATGACGTTAAATCTGTCATGGCCTCAAATGTCTTCACATTGGGGTGTTATGGAAGCTAAAAGAGTGGGGCGTCAGCTTAACTGTGAACTCGTCATCAGACCGGTGTTCAAGATTATGTGATGGTTTCGTCGGATCTTTCCCTTTTGGGTTTGTTCCCGAATCGTCGTGTCGTCATCGAACCGTGGTTCAAAATTACGTGGTACAGTCTTAGGATCTTTCCCGTTGGGATTGATCCCGGACCGTCGTCAATAGCCCGTTGTGTTGCTCCAGTAGAAAGTTAATTAAAATACTTATCTAACTTCGAGGTTAAATGTTAATAACAAATTCTTTAACCAAACTGGGTGTTATAGATGCAACTGACGATTGGTTGGTTATGTATGATTCTATTTTGGAGGGGGCAGATTTGGCTTTGCAGCTCCAGACATAAGACAAACAATACAAATAATACGCATGCACAAGGGAAGGTTCAATGACACATAAGAGTGATGTACACCTATGGAGGTGGTTGGTAGCAATTGATAACCGTCGCACTGGAACCATTGGTGACGGCCCGGGATCAATCTCGAAGGGAAAGATACGACATAAGGTAAGGTAGTCTTAATTAACGTCGTACTAGAGCTACACAATGTTCTATGAAAGATCCGAGGACAACTCCCAAGAATTGTCTGCCAAAACATTTTTAACCGCGGTCGAATGACGAGGCTTATACCTCAGCTGGCATTCCTCTCTCCAAACTTCCACTCCACACTAACGTGAGTAAATTGGAGGCCACGACAGATTTAAAGTACTCTAGCCGTATTGAACAGGACGGTTCTTGTATGAGAACTTGGCTGGACCGAGTTTCGAAATTGAGTTTCTACGTTAGCTAATTCGTTGTTCTTCCAACAGGCCTAACGCGGACCTAGCAAAAAGTGAGATTGTAAGACTATTAAAGTATCACTCGCATATATCTCTCTCTATTATGTAAAGGTACGTCCATAGTGCACCGCTTCCAGCTTCCCGTTTTCTCGCGGCAGTTAAGCGGGGAGGAAAAGTAGCGAAACTGTATTGGTGTGGTTATAGTGCACCTGCTTCCCTTCTTCACACGCTTCTACCCGCTTTAACCTAAATGAATTATTAATTCTTTTCCCCGCTTGAGCCACCTGCCCGCTTGACTCGCACGTTTAGTTTGCTGTGTTATTCCGTTCTGTATTTCCACGCTCTTTGGTTGTTGGAACAAAATGGATGATGCTATAGATATTTTAATTTGTAAAGTGTTTCTAAAAAGTGTCATTTGGGACAAAAAGGTTGAAAGGCCATGCCAATCCATGATGAATTGTATGAGGCACTGGCACCGCCTCAAAAGAAATTGTTTGATGAATCTCTGAACCGCAATTTCAATTGGTGCGGTATTTTGTTTAAATCAAAACTATGAATTTTTTTTTGTATTCTTTATTAATATTAGTTTTGAAAAAGTGGTTATATATATTTTTCTGTTTAAAGGGACCGGGAAAGCCTTATGTCTTCCATGTTAAATTCACGAAATTCAAGGACCTTTTTCTCAATATAACTATAATAGTAATCAACACAAAATTTTTATGGTGGTTAGATTGATATGTTACACAAACTTTAACAGCTCACTTTTTTTATTTAAAATTTTTAATTTTATAGAAATTTTTAACTGAATATCACTTTTTAGATAGCATTTTTAGCATATTTAAATTTCTAAAAAATCAAATTTTCATAAAATGAAAAAATATTAAACTTTTTAGAGATATAACACAAATATGTCATAAAATATTAAGTCATTATGTTAAGTGGATTCTGAGAAAATGGGGCATGAACCTTTAAAATCTATGTTTTGAGAAAAATGGATTTAAACATTTCAAATGAATTTTTCTAAATAATTTTACTTCTAACCTTAATTAAATCCTGATTTATATAAAAGGTTGATCTCTTTCATTTTTAATACATGTATCTTTAATTTTTTTTATGCTTTTCTTTCTCTGGCGGGCCTTTTTACCGTATTCGGAGAGTTTTCGCTCTCCATCGATAACACGGTCTTAGTCCAGTTTCCTCAAAATTTGTATACAATAGTAGCCTAAATTGATTCCAACTCTAGATAATGTATAGCACTTTATAATATTTCCACTGTTGCTGCAGGAAACAGCATCAAACACTCTCAGTTTTAAAGTTTGGATGGTTACGAACACAATTTTTGGAACACGAGTCCAAATCACATTGTTCACCGATTCGTTTAGGTTTTGAGTCTTTCCGTGAACATATATCTTCAACAATTCTGGATTCGCCGTCTCTGAAATGTGATTTAATTGCCTCAATAATATAGGCAATATAAGGCAAGGCAAGGCATTATGTGTGTGTTTATCGTGGTTATACACGTCACTTTTAGCTATAGCACGTTGAAATTTCCACCAGCTTTCATTCCATCCCCAAAGACCGTGATTTGGATTTAAGTTACTTGACAGTAAATAAAAATATTCTGCCCAGACAGATTGTTGCATAATGTGCAGAAAACCATCATTTATCCTTATTGCTAGTCCATAATAGATCAAATGTCATGGGAAAATTAATCAAAATAGTTAGAAACAAATTAAATGGTTACAGTTAACTCTACTGTTACCAGATAACCGAAAAAAAATTGAGTAAAGTAAAGTAAAAAATATAACATACATTGTTGAGCAACAAAGATTAGAAATGTCCACAAACGGTTTGTTTACATTTGAAAGACCGTGTCAGCTGTGAAGTGCTTATTGGAAACGTGTATAATTTTCAAACTTCCTCTTATTCTATTACCTAGTGTGATATATCATTGGAAAGAGGATATCTCAATTTTTGCTGTTAAAGCTAATGAGAGTGGGAGTCCTGCAGTTTTACTTGGAATTCGACCAGCGCTAATGATGTAATCCATCTCGGCCCAAAGAAATAATAATTCCAAAACTATTATTTTCAATACTTGATAAAAATTAACCCACCATCTAATCATTTTCTTTCGTAATAAAAATATCAAAACTAACAATTCAAAATGACTTAACTCATAGTTACCATGAGACGTTCTTGAGGAAGAATTATCTGTTGGTGAAGGTTACACCATCGTTTTTAATCCGGCATTCAATTTTGTTTAAGATGTAGTCGAATGTCTGTTTTTCCAAATTATTTTCCAAAAAATATTCGTAAAATGTTTCGGGATGAACTTTTAACTGGGGTAACAAATTATGGTATTCACCTACTTCAAGGCGAGTCCTATTAATTTCATGGACGTAAGTCATTCTTTCCAGCTTAATTTTATAGTAAATGCCACCTGTTGTCAATAAAATACACAATAGATCTTCACGTGATAGCTCCATGTTGCAAATTGACAGGCGGTCCAACGCGCGTTGCCGTATTACCATCCCCTGCTAGAATCGCGCGGTTTTACAACGCTGTTTGCAACTGCCGCGGTTTAAGCGGTAAAGCAGGAAGCTGAAAGCGGTGCACTATGGACATACCCTTACATAAAAAAAGAACAAAGAAGTAATACAAGTCTTCCCACAACAACCCTTCCGAAAAAGTTCCACATTTGTTTCTAAACCGGAACTACAAAAACTAAAAAGTGCATGAAAATGAAAACACAGTTAATATAAGTATGTTTAAATAAAGGTATTATCTCTAATACACAGGTATTAACCACTTTAAAAGCTGCATGGAAAGAAAAAACCGCAATAAACTTGATTAAATCTTCTTGTAACCAGCGGGCTGGCTGAACGGAATAGCTTAAAAGTAAACTCCTTTCACTAAAAAACCTCTCGTAAACTCGTGTATTTTATGGCTTCAAAAACGCCTCATCTCAAGAAAGGCAATTCACTCTGTTAAACGGCGTGTATTTTTAGTGCCTGGGCGCTTTAAACAACTAAGCAATTTACTTTAAATGCCCATTCCACGGAGTTGTTTCCGGGTATCGTGAAAAAACCAACCTCTTCAATTTGAATAATGAAAAAAGGGGAAGGCTTTATATCTGAGTAAGCGTTCCTCTATAACGAGGTTAGCTGGAATTAAGTCATTAGTTAAAAGGAGTAGGAAATCCAATTCATTATATTCCGACTGTATTTTGTTGTGTGTAAAATGGGGCTATATGAGAAGTCGTTAGAATCGAATCGAGAAAAGATGCAGCGAACTGAAAATTTAATATCGTGGTTAAGTTTATGGGTTAATAAAGTTAATTTTGGAGATCGCAGTTTATTCTGACGTAAAAAACAAACAATGTCTGAGGGAAAACACCTGATAATGTTTAAAATGATAAAAACCAGACTATATCGTGTCCATCAAGATATTGTCAGGTTTTCCAATGATGAGATACTTCGTCAAGACAACTTCTAGGAAGGTTAAGAAACTGAAATACTATAGAGAAGATGGGTGATTCACTAAATCTTATATACATTCACTTCTGTTTGTGAAAGTTGCAACACCATGAAGGAATCATGGAAATTGAATTAAACTTGCAGGAAATGTAGTAAAGGTTGCGATATGCAAATTATTCATATTACAAAGAGAAACATCCTCGTGTTGATACCCCGGCGGTGGGTCATGCAATATTACGTTACCACGGGAGGATAGACACCTCATCCGCATGGCGGTGACAGACCGTAGATCGTGCTCTCTTGCGGTGGAACAACATTAGAGAACGTCTACAGGTTTGTCATTGTCTAACCCTACGGTTCTTTAACGTCTGCTGCGCCATGGGCTGCGTGCAAGGAGTCCCCTGAGCAGGATTTCCTTGACGATGAAGCACCGACGCCTCCGGCTACAATGGGCTCACAAACACAGCCAACGGCGTGCCGATTGGCTAAAAGTCGTCTTCTAAGATGAGTACCGCAATAATCAAGACCATAACGACAGACATGCGCCTGGCGTTATGATCGGGGACGCTATTGGATGTTATGCACGATCGCGCCAACTCCAAATTGAGGGAACACTGAACAGTGGGCGCAACATCAGATAAAGTGTGGAGCTGGAGGTTATACCCCACCTGCAATACATTCCCGGAGCTGTATTTCAGCAAGACAATGTACGTCCACACTGGACAATGTACGTCCACATTGGACAATGTAAAGCCTTCTTCACTGCACGACAGGTTCCGCTTTTTCTATGGCCTGCACGTTCTCCGGATATGTCGCCCATTGGGCATGTCTGAGATTACATCGGTCGAAGAATCGATCGTCGTGCAGACAGTACGACTGAACTTTGGCTTCAGATACAGGTCATATGAAATAACTTTCCTCAGCATAACATTCAGAATCTGCTTGATTTGATGCCACGACGTGTACAGACTCTCATCGCTGCGCGTGACGGCTCCACAAGATATTGCTTCAAGGTATTATTTTTGTTTTATTGCTCTGTAAATTTGATCGTTTATTTAAACCACTGTAAGTAACATATGGAATACATTACACTTATTTCTGATGATTTCTTCAGTGTTGTAATTTTTACAAACTGTAGTGTACATGACCAACGCCTTTCAACCCACTGAAAAGGTTTAGATCTCTATACAAGTGGAAAATAAGTAATACTAAAACATCTCATATATAGGCCAATATGTCCCTGTCCAGTTTAAAAGAAGCTGGAAAATAAATTTCACAACTTAAAGATCTCCCAAGCACCTATGTTAATCTTGAAATACAAAGGGTATTTATAGGAAAAGTTAAATATTTCACGGTAGTACTTAGTTGCTGATATCCGCTAAATCTGAAGAAATATTATCACGGGTTTTATATTGCATAATGGATTTGGATTTCTGTTGACCTTTGTTAGCCATTAAATTAATATTTCGGTGAAGATTTAGTCAACCTTTCTGGTGGTCTATCTTCATGTCGAGACATGTCGAGAACTATTTTAAAGTGGTCATCTGATACAAAATCTGTTCAAATTTGGTGGACGACATAACTCGTCGAAACCACTTAGAGAGTCTGCTAGTTACTTAATACTCAAATGTTAAAGTTTGTGGTACTTTTGAGGTTCATTTTTCGGGTGTTTGTCTTGACAAGACAGCACGTCATTAGCAAACTTTACCAGAGCTTGATGGACGAGATTTCTCGTCATTAGATAAAAACTGGACATTTCTTCATCTGGTCATCATGAAAAATCGACCGTATCTTGCTAAACAAGACAATTTTTCGTTCGGACCTTTGGTCAGAATTTGATAGACATCTCATCGAAACCACTCGAAGGGTTAAAACGATGAAGATAGTGCACGTAAGGGCCTTGACCACTCGTGAAAAAGATTACCTGTCTATTTTCAATTTGCTTAGAGAGGATGATTTGCTGGGAGAAAGTTTTGATTCGAAGGTCACTGATAACAACGGAAGATACAGATAGATAAAGTGTGTGTGAACGCAGACAGTTGATACCTTCGGAACGACTATAACTACATATGTAGAGAGATCCATTCATAGTATGGGATTTCGTCAGCTCAAATCCCGATTCGCATTCTATTCATTGAAACGAACTGCTAATACCAGTCGCTTCTGATGACTCCGTCTTTTTGCATTCGACCGTAGTGACGCTGATGGTTCGCCACAGTTCCTTTACAGGGACGACTGTGCCACATTTTGTCACGTAAGGTATCATCACCTATTCTAAGGCAGAGGTCTGCATTATGTCACGGAATTGGGTAGAGTTTTTCACAAGCAGTTATAGCCACGGGTTGGCTTTGTGCTTGCAGTACTTTTTCGAAATGTTTACATGGACATCTAGTAAGATGGGTAGTCTTCCTCTCCGTCTGTCATCGAATGGGCCTGAATTACATTTGAACTTGCAGAGCTCGTTTGAAATACCTACGTGGACATTCCGAGTGTAATATAGTCTTTTCTACATACGTCTGCCAACTCATAGCAATGGGCTCGGTTTGAGCTTGGACAGCTTTTTCGAGATGTGTGTATATATAACCATATCGAGAGATAGATAGTCTCTATCTACGTCAGTCTATAGTCAGCCTACGTCAACATATAGTCTCTATATGTTGGTTGCAGGACTTTTTTATGTTTACATGGACATCTCGGAAGATAGGAAATATTTCTATACCTTTGTCTGCCAGATAAAAATCAGGGTTAGGTTTGAGCTTGTAGGGCTCCATTGGATTATCTCCATGCGCATCATGGGCATACCAGAAGTCAGGTAGTCTCCGCTGTTGGAGTCTGCCTACTCATAGCAATTGTGTTCAGTTTGACTTGGACGACTTTTTGTAAATGTTTACATGGGTATAACGGGAAGCGGGTAGTCTTTCTCTACATTAGTCCATGACTTGTGGATATGTGTTGGTTTGGAGATTACAAGGCCTATGTATCGCTTACATGGACATTGATGTCTTACTCAGGTAATTATCAAACGTGTTTGCCTTGCGAAGGCCAACAAGTCGTGTTGTGGCTTAGATGCTAGAGTTACATTTTCCTAACAACTGCGTGTACAGGAATCACACACCCTAGGTAACCGAATGATCGGTCCTCCCTTCTATTTTACCCTCACCTGCGCATTTTTAAATTTGTTATTCTCTTTCGTCCATGCGTTTGGCCCAGCTTGGCCCTTCCGCCATAAAACTCCAAAACAATCACCTTGGGAAAGGATAAGGTGACATTTGCTTCAGAAATTTACTCGTTTGATTCATTAACTGGCGATTCATTTGAGTGATGCTGAATATCACTGTACCTTAAAAAATCTTTAACCCTTTGAGGGGTTCACACGCATATTTCCGTTTAATTAGCAGTCTGCAGTCTTTTAAATCGACTAATATGAAGATACTCAAATTAAACGTTTCATTCCTTCATGGCTACTGTTATCCGTTATCTAATAAAACATTCTTTAGAAATATCCTAACTCCGAAGGATTGCCGTAGTACAATCTCATGGTTCTAAATCTCTTGGAGAAACTACCATCATTATTTTCACAGAATCACAATAACCTAAGGCAGACAGAAAATGTGGTTTGAATTGATTAGGGAACCGTGAAACCCACAGGTTTATATGTTATTTAATAGGAAGTTTCTTTTACAAAGGTTAAAAGAGAGTAAGATTAGTTTGACCAAGTTGTGATTTTTGGAAACCCAGATAAAAAATCGTTTTTCTTACCATAATTGGATGGCCAAAGTTTGAAAACTTCAAAAAACGTTTAAAATAAAAGTGAAAAGAAGCTAAAAAAATGTCCAATATTCTATTTTTGCCCTCATATCTAATTCTTTGAAAATTGTAAATTTTAACAGCCAATTTTACTTAGGTTAATATATGTTAATCTCCATTGGTATTAGATTTTATTCTAAAAAATGATTGAACCAGACTATTTCTAATAGTACCTTTTAGAATATCCATAATTTATTAGAAGCTTTTCGAAATATTTTCAAAATTTAGTTATGAATGTTTTTGAAGACTTAGACATAATCCTAATTTCAAACCCAAAAGTTGAAGAAAATTGACTACCCCAAATGACAATTTCATACCTTTATCTTTATCTATGATACCGGCAATGTGTAGAAAATATATAGAATTAACAGAATTAATTGGGTTGCTTGTGTTGAATTGGTTAAATGTTGACTAAAAAGTGATAAGATTAATTACTTTTCTTTCATAGAAAGATGTAAACATCCTTTAAGGGGTCATACGACCTTTAAAACTTTCAAAAATTCATTTTTTCAGAAAAAATATATGTTATAGCACAACTCTTCCTGAACAATTTAATACCTAGTTTGTGAAAATCTTTTAATAAAAACGAAAGTTATGTCGAAAACTGTAAACCTTAGTGGGACACAAATTGTGTCCAAACGACAACAACGTTGTCCGCTTGGTCTGCACTTCTATTTCCAACAAACTATAGTTACATAGCCACACGCTTTTAAATGATTTTATGTCGGAAGAAGGAAGTATAAAGTTTACTCAACTCCACATCGATCTTTTGCTTGTGCATTATTTGTTTACACCTGCAATTCGGCGCTTGTTTTCAAAACTTTAAAGTAATTTTTACTTTAGAGCATTGTTTTGGAGAATTTTTAGTTTCGTTTTCGAACTGATTACTTTCGATTGACAAGTACTACTAGTTATTGTGTATTTATTATGGATAAAAATAACTCACGATCTGGAAAACGTGCGAAGAAACGTCGTTTTCAAGGCAATCAGCATGCCAAGAAAAGTATTACAGATGCTTTTGTGGCCGATGGTGAAAGGAAAAGTGCATCTTTTCGAAAGCTGGACAGCACTTCAAATGAGAAATTTTCGTCTCACAGAGAATTTGAAGGTAACATAATTGTGGATAAAAAACTACTGTTTTCTTTTTTGGAATCGAAATTGTGCTGCAAATCCTGTGGTGAAAATGTTGCCCTGTCTGACAAAAGAATGTTTGGATTGTCATCCAAAATTGTGATTACATGCAAAAAATGCGGCATCTCATCTGTGAGAAATTCCCAAATGCTTGGGAAAACAAGTAATGTGCCCGAAATCAACAAGCGCATAATATATGCAATGCGCTGCATTGGTCAAGGACTTGAATCACTCAACAGCTTTTGTAGCTTGATGGACTTCTATCCTCCAGTGACACAAAATTCATACGACAAGATTTCAAGGCACATAAAAGGGGCTACTTATGAAGTTGCAGTAGCATCAATGAAGAAGGCGGCGGAAGATGAAGTGGCTTCTAATGGAAATCTACGTGATATCACCATCAGTGGGGATGGCACGTGGAAAACACGAGGGCATTCATCTTTAATCGGTGTCTGCACAGTTGTCGGAGCTGAAACTGGGAAAGTTATTGACGTGGAAATTCTTTCGAAGGCTTGTAAAGGGTGTGAACGATGGAAAGGACCAAGATGTGGAAAAGCATTTCAGATGTGGAAGAAACGTCATGCACCAAAGTGCTCAAAAAATCACGAGGGCTCTTCGGGTAAGATGGAAGTAGACGGGATCGTTAGAATTTTTCAACGGTCTGAAAACGAGAGAAACGTCCGTTACAAGAACTACATAGGGGATGGTGACTGCAAAACATTTTCTACAGTTCTGAGCAACAAGCCCTATGGCGAAGAACTGCAGGTATCGAAGATCGAGTGCATAGGCCACATTCAGAAGCGAATGGGTACTCGGCTTCGTAAGTTGAAGCAAGAGTTCCGCGGTAAGAAACTTTCTGACGACAAAAGTATTTCTGGCAAAGGTCGTCTAACAGATGCACTGATAAATAGTATCACTGTTTACTATGGGAATGCCATTCGGGGAAACGCCAGTTCTCTTCTTGACATGCGGAGGGCAATATGGGCCGTCTACTTCCACATCCGCTCTTCTGATGCAGAGCCGTTGCATCACTTTTGTCCGACAGGCAAAGAATCATGGTGCAAATATCAACGTGCAGTGTTTTTGAATGCAAGTCGTACATTCTGCCACAAGCCCCCTCCACCTGCTGCTGTAATGGATGTGATTAAGCCCATATTCAACTCATTGAGCCATCCTACTTTGTTGAATAGATGTTTAGGTGCATACACGCAAAACGCAAACGAGTCGTTGAATGCACTGATTTGGTCCGTTTGCCCCAAAACATCTGGCTCTGGCAAAATAATTGCTGAAATAGCAGCTTATGATGCTGTTGCCATATTCAACAAAGGGCGAAAATGCAGATTGTCTATCATGAGGAAGATGGGAATCCATCCAGGCATCAATTCGATCAAAGGACAGCTTCGTTCAGATGTCGCGAGAGTGAAAACCGCTGAACAACGGCTCTTGAAAACCACTCTTGATGCCCGAAGAGCTAAACGAAGAGCTATATTAGCTTCTCAAAAGAAGGATAAGCAATCAGAAGGAATTGTATATGCACCTGGTGCTTTCTGAGAAGGAAATAATTTAATCACCATGCTTATAAGGTAAGTTTTCACTTTAAAGTGATTTTTCTCAAAACCTCTTTTTTGGAACTTGCGCGTAAGATTCTGAAAGAACCGTTCAATATTTTTACATGAAATTTTCACAGAATATGTAGATTGTATGTATCTTTACATTGTAGCTCAATTTGATTTTGATTTTTATCATCTTATATTTTTTGTTAGCTAACAACTGTGGGAAAAAGTGTTGTATTTTTGCACTATACAGTTATGTCATGAAACAAAAATATAGGACCTAATTTTATTATCTTTTTTGAGGTACAATATGTAGTCCAGGCATTTTTGAGCATTTTATGCACAAAAATTTTGTAATAATCTTTAAAATTAATTTTGTAAACCTGCGCTCAAGGTCTCGCTACATATTTCAAAGCACGAAAACTAGTAAAAAGGGCCATCACACAAAAAATTTGCTTTAAACTTGTATTAATTGAGAAAAATACTGCATAAAGTCTAAAATGTGCTTTGTCTTACTAAATAAACAGTTTGTAAATATCTTAATTAGTTCTTGAGATAAAAAATACTGAACATTTTGTAAATATTGAATATTTTTGAGATCTAATAGTCGTATGACCCCTTAAGTATCAAGAAAATCATTTTTTTATCATCGTTTCAACTTTTTCATAACTTTTACATTGGATCACTTCTACTTTTTATAACTTTACATTGCACACAAATATGCGTATATGAATTTTTATGCATACTTCAAGCCATTACGTATAGAATCAAATATATTTAAGGGGAGTTGGTCGAAATCGACATATAATACCAATATATTATCCATGTCTAGAGATATTTTAAAGAAAATAAAAATTATTGATAAACATTTAACTCCTAATTAATACATCTGCAATACATAAAACATTGAAACAAATAAATGTGTAAACAAAAACGAAATACGATCATTGAAAAAATGCAGAATTCTGAAAAAGGAACGAATGAGCATGCATGTCAAATTTCGAATTTCTGAGTATATTCCGAAATAGATCTATTTGAACAAAGACGTTTGGAAAATATTGATTGAAACTATAATGATCTATTTAAAAATAAAACATGCTTATAAAGCATAGAAATGCTCGAATATAACTTAACTTAACTCCGTCATGGTATACCGGTAAAAAAAATAGGATAATTTATTACGGTAAAAAAAATATATTATAACGTGAAGGTGTCCAAATAAGAAAAGGAACAAATAATTTATGTGATGCAAAGCAGAAATTTTCAATAAAGAAATGCACACGCAAGTACTGGTCAAATAAAAGTTTTATATGAGGTTATAGGAGATTTAAAGTGTTGTAGTCAAAATATGAACCTAAACCGCTTGGTTTAGTTCAAAAACCCTGGAGGCCACAAATCGCACGATTTGTACAGTATTATTTTCCTTTGAAGCAGGGGTGAACAGCCAAGCGTTTAAGCCAGGCGTCGTAGTACTGTGGTACTGGTTCCTTGATGTGTAGACAAGATGTGATAGGGCCAAGGTGGTAACAGAGTGGTCTGGTTCTGCATCCATACCAAGATGTAGAGGTCACTACAATTCATATTCATCCTAAATAGATAATGTAGGAACTGTTTTTCATCCCTTCTGCACACCTATGACAAATAGAACTGGGGTTAATATGTAGCCTACGTTAACCTCGTAATTCAATAGAAAACGTGTACCAAATTTGGTTTGGATCAATAAAACGGTGTAAATTTGAATAGAGACGGGCCGGCAGACGCCAACTATATGCTTTATACATATACATAGATTCGTGACAGTTTTGGTAAAGCATGAAAAATGTTATTGTTTATTTAATACTAGTTGGGCTGCGCCAGCTAGCGCTCGGCGGTGTGTAATAGTGCTTTTTAAACTTTTTTACACACCGTAATTAAACATGTTTTGATTGGTATATTTTATTTATTTTTATGAAACAATTCTTTAAATCATTGCATATTCAATCGAAATGTACATATACCGCTACAAAATTACCCATGTCTAGAGATATTTTGCAGGAAATAGACATATCATTAAAATCTAACTCCTAAATAATATTTCTGCAACATGTAATATACCGGAACACATAATGCAAACAAAAATAAAATTCCAATCCTTGAAAAAACACGTACGTATCTATTCAAACGTGTTGAATTTCGACTTCCTGATTATATTTATTGTGAAATAGAATAATGCGACAAAAGACTTTTCAACGATATTGACACAGACAGTAATGATTTATTAACAAAAATAACACGTATTTATAATACTTGGGAATCCTCAAATATGTCCGCAACATCTCGCAGTCAACTCAAATACCCAAAACACGGAATTCTAAATCAAATTAAAAAAGTAAACATTAATTCTGACGCGTGGACAGATACCGGGTAGTAAAATTACGTTTAAATTACTTTTACATCAAAGGAAAAAAAAAAAAGTAAGTCCAAACATAAATATTACAATTTAATTCCTTATTTTTCATAGAAATTGACCTCGGCTATTTGAAAACAGCAAGAATTCAAAATATCTGGGTTATTTTATATATGTTGATTGTTGCCATTCGACGATACACAAATAACGTCGATTTCGGGTTCACGTACGTTAGTGTTTTATATATATAGATAATATATAAGTTCTCTATGCATTGCATATAATACGTAGACATTATACAGCACAAGTAATATTTAGGCAATGTATGGAATAATAGACATGTTTATAAAACACAAACCGATGATGGATATTGTTCCAACCAACTACAAGATTAAATAGTCCTATTCACAGTTATTTTAGGCATTAATACCTCAAATATACTGTAGTAAAACAAGCGTTGTTTGTATTTTATCAACATGAAAAGAGCCTGTATTAGTCATAATGTTTTGTTAGATTAATAAGTGCATTCTTTGGAAGAAGTATTATTTACAAAACACAAACAATAACAGATATTATTCCGAAAGAATAAAACAGTTTTATTTAAATAGTTCTTCGTTATGATAGCTCAACTATATTTTACTAAAACAAGTGTTATTTGGTAGTCAACCAATGTGAAAACATTTTTGAATGATAACATTGTTTTGATAGATTTAGAAGTGTACTCTTTGGAAATGTATTACTTGCAAAGCAAAAGATTGTATAAGTTACTGCTCAAAAAATAATAAAACAGTCTTATTCGCAGTTATTTTATGTGCATTGATGGCCAAATATCCATTAACTAAACACGCGTTGATTGCACATCCCATTAGTATAAGGCGAAGTTTCAAAATGGGATTAAAAATTCATTTCCTAACAGTTGTCGAAACCTTTAAAGATTGCCCCTTCGAGCCCGATCCATCATACTCCTTCTTTGAAACTGGAAATTTCAGCGTTTCACAATCTCCATCAGATACTGAAGCCGGAAGATTTAAGGCTCAGGAAAATAAATACCGGACTCCAGATTGACAGGACGTCGAAAGAGCCCTGAGAAACAGGATTCTGGAAAAATTTTCACGAGAAAAATCCGTCTCTACTGGTCTGCCTTTTGTTCTGCCCGTGTGTGTGTTTCCTGGGAAGATATCCTTTTATGCTCCAGGTATAGGTTGACTTCGAAAAAACTTTATTTGAAAAGAATCTTCTTTTTCTATGTGTCTAGAGATTGATACTTTAATAGATGGATTTAAGGAGAGAGGAAAGGTATTAGTGTTTATTTAAAAACTCTACCTTAACGGACTTTGAAGGAAAAATCCGTCTATATATTTAGAAGTTGAGTTTTTTTGTATAAGAGGATTCGAGAAAAGGCCTTTTATCATTGTCTGCTAAAGATCAATTGAGATTTCGTATAAAACCGTTAGACAAATTGAAATCTGTATGTAATGCACTCTTAAAATAAAGGCAGTTTAATGCGGGATCTTTTAATTCTAGTCTGTGAAGATAGTATTTTATTGTAACCCAATTTCCATTGAAGCGTCAGAAGCAGCTTTTGTGAAAGACACTTTATCAAAATTAGCATACTCGTACATATAGCATGTGTTCTTTCTTTATTTGCCGATATCCATTGATTGTTGTCGGTTAACTAGAATCTAATAACTCATTCAAAAACTCCTTTGATGAATCTATAGCTTACACGTTGTATACATACATTACACATACGTACATTGCATACATAAGCACAGTGCTTACTTTCAATTGAAAAAAAAGGACTCATGTTTTAATAGGTTTTAATTTTTGTTATTACACTGCATGGAAAAATGCATCCACAACAGTCAATTACTACAATTAGCCGTAGTGGAGATAGCCAGCGTTGTGTTGCTCCAGTGCGACATCTACTTACCACAATTAGCTTCTGACTGACTAATTGCTTCAACCCATTCATTTGTTTAATCTCATGGGGCGTTGACAGGCACAATTACTCCTTTCCTGCAGTTTTCTTGCATGAGTTCTAACCAGTTTCGAACTTCTTGATCAATCGAATCTTTCCATAGGACTCTATTCTAATGAAACGAACAATGTAATCTTCCAAAAAGAATATATTCTACGGAAATGGGCGATACCATAGCTCCAGAAGATTCAATTATAAGGATAGAAGGAATAACGTCTTGGTTAATAGAATCTTTCCATAGGACCCTATTCTTATGAAATGACCAATATAATCTTTCAAAAAGATAATAATTTAAGGAAATTGGCGATAAAATATTTCCAGACGATCCTATTTTAAGGAAAGGATTTATAACTTCTTAACTAATAGAATCCAGGGGACTCTATTCTAATGAAATGAATAATATAATCTTTCAAAATCATAATATTATAAGGAAATAGGCGATAAAATTGTTCCAGACGATTCTATTCGAAGCAAAGAAGGAATAACTTCTTGACTAATAGAATTTGTCCATATGACTCTCTATTCTAACGAAATGAATAATATTATCTTTAAAAGGTTAATATTCTTAGGAAATGGGCGATAAAATTGTTCCAGACAATTCAATTCTAAGGAAAGGAGGAATAATTTCGTGACTAATAGAATCTTTCCATAAGATTCTACTGTAATGAAATAAACAATATTATCTTTTAAAAAGATAATATTTTAAGGAAATGTGTGATAAAATTGTTTTAGAAGATTCTATTATTTTTAAAAGAGGAATAGAATATATCTATAGGCAGGAAGGTATCTAAGGAAAGTATCAATTAAATCGTGTGGAAGGATTATTTTCTAAGAAAATAATCAAAATAATCTTTCTATACGTTTAAATAACACTTGAATTCTTTAAAAAGATGTGATTAGTAGTCATTAGGGATGTTGTGGAATAAAAGCAACATTAAGCATCTAGCAAATCTCTATCAAATACTCCATCAGTTGAGAATTAAATAGAAAGATGTTATTCCTACCAATAAAATTAACAAAATATTTTGCATGGGTTATAATTACATCTTTTTATTATTATATTCCGCAATACCAATTTTATAATTGCTCTGATAACAGTAAAATATTTAATACATCAATATCAAATATTCCATTAAGGGAGAAAATAAGATAACTTTGTAAAAATATAACGGGTTGTTTAAGAAACACTTTAAAATAAACAGAACAGTTTACATTCTTTGAAGATTATCAAAAATAAAGTTAAGCATCAAGCCCGATTCAATTTTCAAACACACGGGAAAAGAAGCACATAACATCGATACCACCAATACTTATAATACATGAATACCAATTATTCCATTAAGAAAGAAAAGAAGATAACTATATGAAAATATCATCGGTAATCACATTAATATGACCACCTCCTACTTTCGACGTCAATGTGAAATAACCAATCACAAAAGGCAGGTAGCAGCACATTGCAGTGGAGTGTATATAAAGGATGTCCTAGAGCATCGGAAAGCATTTCAATCGTTGGCGTAATGCAGAAACGTAGCGATTTATCCTACGTCCAAAAGGGAATGATTATCGGCTTTCGGGCCAAGGGTGGAAGCATTTCGGAAACGGCTAATTTTGTGAACTGTTCGCGTGCCGCCATGATAAATGTATACCGTGCATGGCAAAATGGCACTATCCAAAATCAGAGGCACATGTGATGCACGACGGGCTATAGATGACAGAGACGAACGAAGGCTACGGAGATGCGTTCGAGTGAATAGACGTGCAATTGTTGAGCAACTGACAGCCCAGATGAACTAAGGGGCTACCAAGAGTGTATCCTCAACAACGGTTCAGCGAACGTTGCTGCGCATGGGCCTCCGCAGCAGTCGCCTGGTTAATGCACCTATGCTGACTGCTGTTCATCGGCGACGAAGGCTGGAATTTACACGCCAGTACCGCAACTGGACGTCCACAGAGTGGCGACAGGTGGCTTTTTCCGATGACTCACGTTTTATGCTCCATCGGACAGATGGACGTTGACGTATACGGCGTGAAACGTCTGAAAGCAAACACCCTGCAACAATTGCCGGAAGGTTGGTTGGTTGGTTGATTTAGTTTTTATGGCGCAAGGTCCAGAAATGGACAAGCTGACAATTGCCGGAAGGATACAGGCTGAAGGAAGGAGGTAATTTAGCGCAGCTGGCCACGGCACTGGAGTCGGCATGGCTCAACATCCCAGTGAACACCTTCAGAAACCTAATTGACTCTCTTCCTGAACGTCTCGCAGCGGTCCTCTCTGCCAAAGGTAGTTAGTCTGGCTTTTGACAGATGGTCACATTAATGTGACTTGACTGTGTATATAAAAGGATGTGGTGTGTATGTGTGGAAAATTTTCTTTACAAATCGACAATGTTTGACCAATTCACACCAAATTTACCGCACTGCACTTTAGAACACTGCGAAAAACATATGCTATAGATTACCTGTCGTCAGACCAATCTGTAACACTTAAAACCATGAAAAATCTAAAGTTTGTTTTCCTTCAAGAATTGGATCTGTACAAGGAAACATGTTCTACAGTAAACTGAAAGGATAATCAACATTTAACCATTTAAACCCGAGCAAAGCCGGGTTATTTTGATAGTTTAAGCATAAAATTACTCTAAAAATGAACAGAACAATTTGCATTCTTCGCAGATCATCAAAGATATCAAATAAAAAGTTAAAAAATAAATTAAAAAGCTCGTTTCATTCCCATTTTTTCATATACTTAAAAACAAAGCAGGAAATAACAGCGAAGTCAATATTCATAATACATTAATTCCAAATATTACATTAAGGAATAGAAATAAGGTAACTGTGTAACGATAATTGATGATTTAAAAATAAAAATACCTTAAAAATGTACTTTTGTGTACAAAAGCATATTTTGTTTCGGTTAAATGTTAACAAAATAAAGTTAAACATAAAGTACGATTAATTTATTTTTTATACACACAAGAATAATCATGAAATAACTTCAATAGCAATATTTATCATACATGAATACCAAACATTCCATGAAGGAAGAAACTTCAATGATTATGGGAAAAATTAACGGTAATTTAAGAATAAAATTATTTTAAAATAAACAGAGTAATTTACGTTCTTTGAAGAATATCAAAAATATAGTTAAAAATCAAGCCTGATTCATTCATTTTTCATACACATAAAACTAAGCAGGAAATATCAGCGGTGTCAATGTTCAAAAAACATATCAATAGCAATATTACACAGAAAAAGAAAATAAGATAATTCTGAAAATGTATAACCGTGAGTTTAAGAAATAAAATTTTAGGGAATAAAATAACCCTAAAATAAACAAAACCTCTAACATTTTTCGAAGATTAAAGTAAATATCAAGTCCGATTCCATTTCTTTTTTCATACACATAAAAAAATCAAGTATCAGCGATTTCAATATTCATAACACATCAATAATAAATATTCCATTAAGAAAGAAAATAAGATAACTCTTCTGAAAAGATAATTGGTGGCTTAAAAATGAATAGAACATTTTGTTTGGGTTGAAGTTTAACAAAAATAAAGTTAAGCATGGAACTCGAATGATTTCTTTTTCATACATATAAAAAAATAAATAAGGAATAACATCGATACGAAAAAGGAAAAGATTCCAGAATTTTCCAGGTGCACTCCACTTAAAGGGAGCGCAACGATTTAAATTCCGTAGGCCGATCGAAAAATTCTAACTGCTTGAAAGAGTTGTTTGCACTAACGATGCAGCAAAAGAAACGCCCCAACTTAACAGAAACTATGGGGTAACAATGGAACGGAGGGAAAAAGATCAGCCGATCTCAGAAGCAGGTTGAGTTGAGTTGTACTTCTGATGAGAATGTTGTTTTATGTGTTGAAGTGAATTGGGTGGGATTGGATGCAGCTGTGTTACCCCTTTTAAGAGCTCAATCTACAGCAAGCAAAGAACAGAGCACTAATGTTTACTTCATCCTCAAAGCATTTCTTTTTTTAAAACTCTCTCTTACAAAAGTGTAATGGAATTGCATTTCTTGAGTTTCAAAGGACGATCCTATTGTTCTTGGGACTTTGTTATTCTTTTGTTATCTTTTGTTTCGCCCTTACACATATGGCTGCCTTGTTTTGTAGCGTTTAGGGATTGTAATTTTGTGTTTTCTTTCGAAGAGTTAATTAAGATCGAATGGAATGGAATTTTTTCGTGTGCTCCAATTATTATCTTCCGGTTTTCTTTTACGTAATTGAAAAGTGATTAGTTTCTTTCCAAGGACTTATTGTCGCAGTATTTCGGTTATTGATGTTAGAAAGAAGGTGACATAAAACATTAAGGGTTGCGATTAGTAATTGGGCGTGAGGACAAAAATGAAGTAATTGTTCGATGAAGGGCTATTTTTGTTCTTTATTTTCTCAGTAAAGGGTAATTGCTGTGTCTCATCAAAAACAAGTTAAGGATTATTTGGTTGACCCGCTCTTTCTGTTCTTTTTAAACTGTCAAATCTTTTGTTACTAATATTTTTAACCATTCTGACTAAGCACTATTTAAACCTTCTGAAGGTTTATATCCGTGTCGAAAACTACCCTGTCGCATCTAGCCTCTTCTGCAAAAACCTGTTCCAAACCGTTACCAGTTTTCGTCAAGGGATAAGTTCTTTTACCTGGTTTTATCTTCTTTATACCTAGGAGTAATAGAGAAATTTAAGAACTAGGTATCTTGTTATTAACAAAATTGATCAGACAGATATGAAAATATCTCACTTGTCCAATTTTTAAACGGTACAGCTGGTAATCTACGTTTATAGCGTTGGTAGCGACCTTGGCTCACTCCTAGTAGCGAGTTATGTTTGTATTATGGTTACTGAGATTTTTATGGCAAACTCCGGCAAGCGGAAAATTTAAATTTTCATTTTGAATATTCTAGAAAGTTCTTTCAAAATGATTTAACCTCTTGACTTCAGATATGATGAGCGCGAATCTTTATTTGCGCGATTCTTATAACTTTCAAGGTACAATTGATGTACTGGTCGTTGTCTAAATTCTTTATTGGCGCGATCATGGTACGACTGCTGTACGGGCTTTACCGTGAAGGTTAAACTGTCGTTTGATGTTTGACAAATGTGTTTCTGACGCTTATTACTTTTCGTTATAAAATGAAAAATACTTTTTGAAATAAAAAATATTTTTTAAATGATTCTTTCCTTGGCGAATTTAGAAGTGCGCCAAAAAAAACGCCAAGGTTATTGCCACCGCTTTAAACGTAGACTGCAGCTGTACCTGTACCTTTTAAAGAAAGCATTTACTTTGAGTCTTGAAAAATACGAGGAATTATCGTAAGTTTATCTTTGAGTCAAAAACTATATTACAGAGGCCTGGTTATGATACAAGAACCTGTTCCAAACTGTCACCGGTACTAGGTTACGGACAATTTGATTTTACTGCTTGGAGTATTATTTGTATGGATAATTTTTTTTCTACGAGGTATATTGAGATTATCAAATAAGATCAAATCTTGGGCGAGATATGTCGTTGAAGCGTTTGGAATATTAAGATAAATGTACAACTTTGACGAAGTATTAAAAATCACTGTTTTAAAAGTGCTTAAAATATCTTGTACCTGTCCGTTTTTCAATGCAAACGATTGATTTGAAAGTTGTTCAAGCACGCTGAAGCCATTAAAATATTTTTTGCAATTCTGGGGAAGGAAGTATTAAAATCACTGTTACGAATGTGTTTATGGTAGAGAACACACACGTGTAATAATAAATATTGTAAACTCTGATGGTTGGGCAAATAAGTACTCTTAACAATTCCAACAAAGAATGCATTTAAAAGCACTTGACAATTCTGATGAAGGAAGTATTTAAAAATTATTTCGCACAAAATTAGAGAACATCTATATCTATATCTACGTATATGTATATATCAATATATACAAATCTACACCGTTTGACCAATCCACACAAAATTTGGTTCACTTGTACTTAAGAACACTGCGGGAAACAGGATATGCATTTCCTGTCTTCAGACCAATGTGTACCATGAAAAATGGCACACAGTTAGGCCTAAAAGTGCCTCTCGAAGCACCAGTCTTAAAATCTAAAGTTTGTTTTCCTGCAGTAAATGGACATGGACAAGGAAGCACGTTCTACAGGGTTTGTCTATTTGAGTTTACACAGGGAAATTTCACAGTCATATTTGAAACCCGATCAATTCTGGGTTATTCCAGCTAATGTTTATACAAAAATATCTCGTACTTTTCCAACTTTCAAAGTAAGAAATTACTTTTAATGCTGCATAACACCAAGAAATATTCAAAGCACTTAACAGTTCCGGTAAAATAAATATTTAAGAGCAACAAGTTTCCAAAATGTTTGTAGAACTATCTACAACTTGGTTTAAAACTATCTCGTATTTTTCAAATTTCAAGAACGTAATTTAATTTAGAAGTCCATTTATGGAAAGTCTGTCGTTCTAATTTTTTTACCTGTTTACATGTCAAGGCGATTGCAATAGACTTATCTTTACTCCGGATACTTAAAATTATGAAATTTGCTTCTGACATGTATCTTTCCTTAATAAAAAGTATACATTTGTCAAGATTAAATCGTAATATTGTAGATAGTCGAGCATTTATATGTCTTTTTAAAACATTGGGTATTAGTTTTGTGGCCTCAAATTGGTTCTGAATCATTTGACGGTACTAAAATATTCTTTTAATACTTATCATTTTGGGTGAAGACCTGTTACTTAACCCTCCTCGTGGTTGTCTCTACGAGTTATCTCGTCATTAATTAAACTGATCACATCCTGCAAGGCGATATAACTCGGAAATAGAAGAAAACAAAGCACATATCAATCACGTCATCCTAAAAACAATCCATAATACCTGGATTACGAGATATCGAGTCACGAGCAAGTTGGTCAGATCTTGATGTATGAGGTATCCCGTCGAAACCACTTTGAGGGTTAATACGAATGTAGTTTTCAAAAATAAAAATTCAGCTTTTATTACTTCTTGAGGGGAAGTTGACCACCTCGTGTTTAATCGCTCATTAAGATCCCACCTTGATATCAGTTGTTTTGGCGTTTTATTTCGTCAATCTGTACCAAACACAAAAACAACCTAAGTCATGTAAAGGGGAATATGTCGTGAAAGGGGAAAAGAGGATCGAGGAATATAGTAGAGGGATGAAAGCTTATTACTTGGAAATCCCGAGAGCCCAACACTGTTTCTACTAAAGACAGTAAATCCCATGGGAAAATAAATTATCACAAGGGTACCTCGGGTCAGTGAAATCTGCGTAATCTTAAAGGATATATCCCCCGAGGGTTATTGAAATCTGAATTCAAACGTAAGACTATTGGATTCGATTGGACGCCGTAGGAGGACACTGTTTCACCTGTGCGGCTTTCAGCTGTATAGTCCGCCTTACGGAGGAGATTCTGGGATAAGGGAGAGCTAAGCAATCCACACTATATACATAAACATTTAAGTACACATAAGGGGAAAGTCAATTGAAGAGCAAAACATATAAGCACAAAAATACAAAATGACAAAAGAAGAGGATGATAAAGTTTGAAAAATTGACACAGAACAAAATGAGAAAACAAAAACATAAACATAAACAAACAAACAAAAAAAATCATTTTCAGAAGAAAAAAAATAATAATATTGTAAAATACGAAAATCAGAACGTTAAATACAGATGTCAGACAGCCGAAATTACCTATAAAAGTTTCGAAAGGAAAGCAAAGTTATTTTGAGAACTTTCGACTTGGACCTCTCAGCTCTCACGGATATAATCAATGTTGGAGCTGAGAAATTCCATCACTTTAAGGATTTTGTGGTGGCAGTGTATATTCGTAGCAGTATTTTGGCACCAATGAGAGTAGTGTTGCAGAGAAGGTTTCAACAAATGCCACTGACTTGTGAGATCACAGTCAAAAAGATAGTGGATGGGATCACCTTCTCGACCGCATATACACAGCGCACTAGTTCGAAGGTGAAAACGCTCTAGATATGCCGGAAATGGTCCATGGCCTGCGAAAAATTGCACCAGCTTTGAGTTCTGGTATTTTAGGTAATCTCAATCTACCCAGATTATTTACGTTTTAATAGTTTGAACCTTTTCAAAAGCGATGGGACGCAAAGCATACCACGCCTTCTAAAGAGTGAACTTATGGTATAGACACTGGAAGAACTTGTCCTTATATATTTCTGTTTATAGCATTTTTTGCTTGGTTGCTATTTTGTTTATAGAACTTGAAACTTGGTATAAGAAGAAAGATACTGATATCAATCCCAAAATTTGTGACCAAATTGTGTTTTCTGGTTGGAAAAAAGTTATTGTACGGTGGCCTTGAATTTCATGGTGTAAGAGTCATACTAGGCCAAGCTAAACCAACCACAAGACACGTCAAGTAATTGACTAAACACCTCAATAAAAGGCTTATTGACACAGAAGAGAGAAATACACACAGGGAGTGACAGATGTGTTGTAAACAGACTGAACATTGTTATTGAGGAGCTGTGTAGAGTGTGATCAACATGTCGATTAGTTGTCAAGTGACTGCTATGTAAAAAAGTGACCAACATGTCGATTAGTTGTCAAGTGACTGCTATGTAAAAAAAGTGACCAACATGTCGATTAGTTTTCAAGTGACTGCTATGTAAAAAAGTGACCAACATGTCGATTAGCTGTCAAGTGACTGCTATGTAAAAAAGTGACCAACATGTCGATTAGTTTTCAATTGACTGCTATGTAAAAAAGTGACCAACATGTCGATTAGCTGTCAAGTGACTGCTATGTAAAAAGGTGACTAACATGTCGATTAGTTTTCAATTGACTGCTATGTAAAAAAGTGACCAACATGTCGATTAGTTGCCAAGTGACTGCTATGTAAAAAAGTGACCAACATGTCGATTAGTTGTCAAGTGACTGCTATGTAAAAAAGTGACCAACATGTCGATTAGTTGTCAAGTGACTGCTATGTAAAAAAGTGACCAACATGTCGATTAGCTGTCAAGTGACTGCTATGTAAAAAAGTGACCAACATGTCGATTAGTTTTCAATTGACTGCTATGTAAAAAAGTGACCAACATGTCGATTAGTTATCAAGTGACTGCTATGTAAAAAAGTGACTGGTTGGCCGATTTAGCTTCGTTTATCGACATAACATCTTATGACAGGGTTTGTGGTATTTCTATAAAGTGGATACGAAAGTGACGGAATCTCCAACGTATACCACCAAACCACACCTTATGAATCAATGAAGGGGCGTCTTCTTGCGTTTCGTGCCTGTGGACCAATCAGATGATGAATGTTCAATTCCATCCAGTTGACGAAAGTAATCTAAGGGTCATGTTGTAAATAGTTGATGGTATGATCCAGGACACATAAAAAAGTTCCCTTCTTTCATTCTACTTTTTTTACAATATACCATGGAGAAGAATCTAACCTGTATCAAACAACTAGAAGGTTGCTTGCGAAGTGTGCTGATCCACGGTGGTCACCCATGAGGGATAATGGGAAAGCAAAAATCAAGAGGGCTGGCAAGGGTAAAAATGACAGGCAGGACCGATCACTGGGATTCATAAGTTTTGTGATGTCAAGGAAAACGTACCCCTGATATAGAAAATAAATAAATTAATTAATTTTAATATGAAGACGACCCCGCAAGCAAAATGTATGCTCACTGATATGTAGAAGACGTAATTCCAAATCAAATGGTAGCGTTACATTTTTATCCTTAACAAACTATGCGCGAATAAAGAGGGGTGGTTCGAATTTCCACCATAGGTGTACATTGAACTTTAGACAGTATCTTTCATTCCCACCTGGTAGAGTGAAGGTCTCAGATCTTGTCACAATCGGATGTGGCCTGTCTCATTGAATACCTTCTAAGAGCCGGAAAAGAGACAATTTGATCGCAATGTCTGACACACCACGTCTACGAGCTGTGGCACATTTTGGACTGGTGATTGGTCGAAATTGCCTTTCGATCTATATCCACTTAGATTCGGATCTTATTGGAAAATGTTCGTATTGTTTCGATCTGCATCATTCGGATATATATTGAATAGACAGTTCTAGATCGATTATTTGTACCGTGCTTTTTCACTTATAGATTACGAAGTTTTTTGGTGTTCGTACGCTTCGTTTTTGCGTTTTCCCTGTGATAAGTCTTTTATGGAGAGAAAAATATAGAAGTCTGTATTATTCTTGGATAAAATATAGATCCTGTTATTTTTCGAGAAAGGACTAGGCATATTATTCAAATGCAGCTTATCTTATAGAATGTATATACACGTCTTTATTTAATGGACTGTTTTGTTTCAAATATTAGATTTTCATTGCAACTGTATGTTCAACAAATCAGATAAGAAATATAAGCTAACCGTGTTTGAATTTGTTGAAGTTTCCTAGTGAGAACTTCGAATATTTAATTGTATTTCATGAGAAGGCATGTCCAGTAATTTGATACTAAAGGCCGGTGTTCATATGTGAGGGCCTTGTGAAAGGGATCCATTGCGTCTCTTAGCAACAGTAGCATGACGTGAATGGCAGTGCAACTTCCGTGTGCCAAAAGCACTTCATGGCGCTAGGAAAACAAAAGAAGTAAAAAATATAAACTAACGTTCTTTAACTTTCCCTTGAATTTATCATTTGAGGTTTGCCAACTGATATAAGCGTATTTGCAAATATTTCGAAAACGAGATTTTAATGAAAAAATTCTCAACGTAGTATTAAATATCAATTTCTAAAGTTAGTTACCAACAAAATCACTATATGCTATAGCTGGACGGTTTGGGGGTGCATGGAGAACCTGGGCCTGTAAACCTTTATTTCCTGTGAAGGTTGAAACTCTAACTAAACAGCAATGAGTGTCCCATAATTTTTTATATGGTCTTGCTGGGAAGAGGGAGGAGTGCAGTGAGTGGGAATTGAGGCAACAATCAGGAAACCTGATTCTCTTTTGGTAGGAGCTCGGTGTTGAAGTAGGCGGAGCTTGGTATACAACAAAGCTATACGAGACTTGTGCGTTCGAATATCCTGTCTTCGACTGTTTCTTGTCTTCGACAAAGAAAACTTAACGCCAAATTCATTACTTTGGGAGGTATACTATTATATTTTTTATATTAATTTTAAAGTGGTGGCTTAAGTTCACCGCATTACTACTCTTCTCTATTTTGGCAGATTTATATAGATTACCACTAATTGACTGATTGTCAATTACATGTGGACAATGAACGAGCTGTAATTAGATAATGGTTGTACCCTATACATGGCCTTGCATTGAATTAATGAAACCATTTGGTTGTCGTGTGTTGCCTTTAGCAACCGAGCAAGTGTAGTGTCGTGTGAAGAGAATACAAAGTAGCAACAAAGAATGCAGCCGTGATAGAAGTAGAAACAATGTCTGTTATCACCCACACGATTTTGGAGAACTGTTGGAAGAAATTTACAACGCATATAATTAAACTCTTGTATCATGAGCCGTCCATTGAGTGCTTGACATTTGAGACGAGAACCATCTAGCTTTTTTCAAATCGTACACACACCAACTCACGTTTACCAATGACCAATGTTACAGGACATGTAGAGACAGTGTGATTTCAGTCTGCCAAAGAGTATCTATGGTTGAGTTTCGCTTAACTGTTATAGACGCTATGTTTTAAGTTAATTTAGGATGTCGTGAGTATATTCCTCAGGGCTGTACCTTAGGAAGTTAGCAATAGTTAAGTTCGATATTAGTGCTTTTTGACTGATTGCCAATTGCGTGATATAATGAGTGCTGAATGAACTTCGGTATACACTAACGTGCAATGGGTGGTAGCGACAGTTTGTCGTTATGAGTTTTCGAGACAGCCAGATCAAACAGAACTCCTCAGATGACCAGGTATGTGGAGCCATGTAAAGAAACGGCTAAGTATCAATGAAGAGTGACATACTAAACGATAGGAATAAAAGTATTGACTGATATCAGAGAACCAGCCAGTTAGCCATCAGAGATTCAACTGTTCATCATGTACCATCCATCTTTTTTGTCAAAAGTTCTCATATTCATACTCATATCTTCCAAATACCTATACACCAGGGCATATACACTACCCTACAGTAATGGACCGGACAGCAAGATGTGATGATATAAGGGAAATGATACATGCTTTAATAGGGGGATGCCCCCCCCCCCCATGAGCTGAATTACACTAGCAACCCTTCTGGGCATACTTTCAACAAGGGTTTGATACATTGGTACTATAGATCTTTGACGTGGTTCCGTGGTCTGTAATCTTCGCTCTACAGGGGTTGGACAAAATAATATGAACACTTGTGACAAAATAGCACTCGAAAGAAACCTCTCGAATACTCCTGTCCTCTAGTGGTGAAGGGTGCCACCTAGCGGATGAGAAAGTACATACATCAGTCTGCTACTAGCAGTGGTAGAAGTCGGATGCGAAATATATTTCTGTGTTAAAATTGCGTTTTGGCTGACCTCTCTGATTTCGAAAGAGGCATGGTTGTTGGGACTCGTCTTGCTGGAGCCTCAGTAGCGATAACGGCCACCCTTCTAGGTGTTGGAAGAAATACAGTGTCCACTGTAATGTCAGCATATTTAAAACAGGGGAAAACATCATCTAAAAAGTACAACAGTGGTCGAAAATAGAAGCTGAATGACAGAGAGAGAGATAGAAGGGTTTTGAAGCGGATTGTGGCAAAAAAACACAAGACAACAGCATCCCAGATAACATCTGAGATGAACACACATCTACAGAAAGCAGTTTCATCAAAAACTATCCGGCGTAAACTGCATATGGCAAATATTCATGGTGAAGCGGCTATTTCAAAACCATTGATTACACCATGCAATGTCTTGAAGCGACGAATATGGTGTCGCGAGCATAAAAATAGGACAAAACAACAATGGGAGAATGTAATATGGTCAGACGAATCGTGGTTCACATTATTCCCGACAAATGGAGAACGCCACCAGAAGACTATCAAGTTGACTGTCTTCGGCCTACGGTTAAGCATGCCGGCGGTTCAGTGATGATCATGTGCGATATATCGTGGTCTTGGCCTACTTTATGTTCTGAATGGCGAGGATTATGTCAGTCTTCTGACCAACCATCGTCACCCAATTGTGCAAACTGTGTTTCCTGATAAACGACCAGTCTTCCAAGATGATAATGCCCCATTCACACCTGTGGAATCGCCCGAGACTGGTTTTATGAACACGAAGATGAAATAGAGCTCCTCATCTGGTCCACTCAGTCCCCTGATATCAATATAATTGAACCTTTGTGGGGTATTTTGGAAAACAAGCTGCGCAGTCGATTCCCCCTCCAAGGACACTTTCTGAATTAGGAACTTTTTTTGCAATTTGAGTGGAAACGTATCTCTCTGAGTGCTGTACGTGACTTGTATTTGTCAATTCCACGTCGGATACAAGCTATAATTCATGCAAAAGGAGGACCAACGGCCTATTAATAAAAAAAATTATCTTTTCTCAGGTGTTCACATTATTTTGTCCAACCACTGTAACTCGTTTTGTTCTTTTTTTTTCACTTTTATATCCCACTCCAATGAAATAAATTTATCTTCTCTTAAGAAACGTCTGAAACCAAAATAAGGAACTCAAAGTACATATCGGTAATCTAACAAACCTCCACAACAATTTTTTCGACATTGCAATGAGCCCTGCAACACGTAAAGATACACATCAACAGTGAGGTATCATCACCATAAACTTCGAGTTGGAAAACACATCCATTGTAATTCTCCCAAATATGCAAGTTTCGGTAAACTAATGCCAAGCCGTTTCAAGATGGCGCCTACCCACACACTACGCCCATTTTTTTTAAGCTCAAAAAAATGTGATCATCATTAACTTCATAGCTGCTCTCCAATTCGAGACCTTTTTTTGTGCCACATTTTATTTCTTTTCCCTGCTTCGGTGAAAAAGAAACGAAAAGGAAAATTTTGTATAAACAATGGCGTTAAATCGCTTCGGAATGACGCCATTATCCTCTAGATGGCGTGCCACGAAATATTCCTCGTTAGTAGAAGGAAAGTAAAAAAAAAAATGGCTACGCACTAAAAAAAAATCCACAAAATATCTTGCTAGGGAATGGAATATTTGGCATTTGTGGCTAATCTCCGCGTCCTATTCTTGACGTTTTATTTATGTAGTTAAAGAGACCATTTTGAGACAATGCTGTTTGATTTTTTGGTTTTAGTGCCTTGTATTTATGGACTAGAGAGTTTATACCCGCATTTTTTCGGTTAACTCTCACTCTGAAAGGAAATGTGCTGTTCCGTGGTTGTTAAACAATGTCATTTGACGATCCCGAAAGCCATTTGGGCTGTCCTCGCTGAAATATTAAAGGACATGAAAGCGAATGTCCTCGTCGAATGAATGAAGGAACCCCGTTAAAACTCAAAGGATGGAACTACTGGTATATTTGAATAACGAAAACTATGGGATGTAATAAACATTTTAGTAACTAATATTTAGATTGTTAAAGCCCTAACGATCTTCATATTCTTAAATATTCAACTAATATTTAATTTCCAAATGGATTATTTGTTTTTTGAAAGGGTAAAGTTAATAGGTGTGCTTAAAGCAACGATTAGTTAAGACACTTTAGATTTTATAAAGAGTAGATTTATTTTAGTGTTGCTAAGTGTACAGCAGAGTTCAATTTTATGATATTAAATGAATAATTAAGAAGGTCATCAACTCTATTCACAGATTATAAAAGCTTTAACGATCTTCGAATTCCTAAATTTCCAACTAATTAAGAATTTTCAAGTGGATAATTTGTTTTTAAAAGGGTTAAGTTAATATATGTACTTAAAACAACGATTAATTGATGATTTAGAATTGATAAGGAACATATTTATTTTCTTGTTAGGTGAACAACAGTAGTTATGCTTCATGAGACCAAATTAATAATTTAGAAGTGAATCAACCAGTGTTAGTTAATCTCTCAGTGTTCAGTATTCATAATTACAAGTATATTGAATGCTCTGGTCTAGCTAGTAATGCGCTAGGAAAACAACAGAAGTCAAAAATTTAAACTAACGTTCTGTAACTTTCCCTTGAATTTATCATTTGAGGTTTGCCAACTAGTATAAGTGTATTTGCAAATATTTCGAAAACGAGATTTTAATGAAAAAATTCTCAACGTAGTATTAGATATCGATTTCTAAAGTTAGTTACCAACAAAATCACTATATGCTATAGCTGGACGGTTTTGGGGTGCATGGAGAACCTGGGCCTGTGAACCTTTATTTCCTGTGAAAGTTGAAACTCTAACTAAACAGCAATGAGTGTTTCATAATTTTTTATATGGTCTTGCTGGGAAGTGGGAGGGGTGCAGTGAGTGGGGATTGAGGCAAAAATCAGGAAACCTGATTCTCTTTTGGTAGGAGCTTGATGTTGAAGTAGGCGGAGCTTGCTATACAACACAATTAATCATTTCAGTGTTTGTTGAAGAAATATGTAGTATGAGTTTATGGAGATTAAATGATATACGATTTTAAGATTGATCAATTTGATGATTGAGGATAGATCTGGGTCTTATTCTGTTAGACAGATAACGACTGTCATACCTGGCGATATCATGATCATCTAATCACTTGTCCGGGTGTGAAATAACTGAAACATTCACCTCCCGAAGTGACCGGAATCGTTTTTGTTTACGTGGAACGTTAAGGCGTGTGTAAATACGCGAGCCGAACCATTCGCGAGCTTCTAGTTCTCATGATTTAGACGTGGTTTTGGGCTCCAAACGAACGGCTCGTGTACCGCTTGTGGCGATCCGCTTAATGTTGGTTTTTCGACGAACACAAAGGCGTTCTCGGTTCAGATATGGACGGGGTTGTGAGTAGTTCGTTGCTTTTCTGTATGCTCGCGAGCCTCTAGGCTCCATGTCATGACCGGTGGCTGACTAATGAGTGCCTGGTGGTTCCTGGTTGGTTCCTTTCTTTCCCATGGATCGCTAGAAGCTCGTTGTGAAAATAATTTCAACGAACGGTACACGAGCGGCTCGCGAACGACTTGGCTAGCAAATCTATACGCACCTTTAGGGATTGCCTTTTGGAGGATTGGTTCTCCTTATCATTTTCCTTATGTTAAGATATAATATTTTACCCGGAAAGGAGATAATTTAAATTTTCTATGTGTGAAGCCACACCTTCCTGGTGGTTGTCATGGCGATGTAATTAAGTCCCTCAGGAAAGTTAGCCTTTGCCAGTATCTTCGACACTGGACTATGAAGTAATCCAAATTGTCTGTTATTTTAAAAGCAGTTTAAATAACTGCGTTATTGCAAAACAATAAATATCAACTGCTATCAAATTATTAACATTTATAAGAAATATTATTGAGATTTAGAAGTGAGACAGTTCAAATCGAATTTTATTTTTTTTAAATTGAACTTATAAGCGTTTGTAACAAAAAAAGCTACAAAAACAATTTTTCTTTATAATATTTCATCTTAAATTTATACATTTGATATTTCGCACACCGGCAAAAAAAGTTACTTAACTCAATCTATATATTTAATTATCTTACGTGGCACGCAAAAAAGACGTTATTTGTTAACACGTTTTGTCAACACTGTACGATTTTTTGTTTACCACGAAGCCTCGCACCTCAAATGAATTTGTAGCGTTATTGGATGAAATGTTTTTGAAAAAAAATGAGTAATTAAGGTTGCATGCAATACTGTCTTTCAAAGTGTCAAAAACGACAGTTCTTTTCAGGGCCATTTAAAAAAACGGCCATTTTCAGGGCCGACAATTATAGTTCAACAAGACGGACACTTCAACTTTCGACAACAAACTCAATGAAAAAGTGTATAGGTGGCTCGAGGGCTGAGGAAATGTACTCACAAACAACATGATAGGTATTCAATTTACAAAGCAGCGCTCACATTTCGAGTCAAAATTTGCTCAAACTTTGTTTTCATTTGAATTCCAAATTGTTCGAGTTCTGACATTTGAAAAATTCTTTTTTTTTTTAATATATTTTGTAAGCAAACTCTTCTGCTAGGAAACATGTCTTCATTGATGCGAATAAGGTCCAATCAGCGAACCAATGAGGATTGCAAAGTAATCATCCGGGGATTGGCGAGCTTTTGTGAGCAGGGGGCGGGTCCCCTAGTATTGCCAAATTTGAGAAACATCAACACAAAGGATACCATAAAACTTATATTAAAATACTTCTTTTTCTAAAAAAACTTCTTTTGATTTTTTGGTTCGTATTTTTGGTGGTAACTTCTATTATATTCTGTAGAATAGTAATATAACACGTTGGGGTACCTCATGCATATTTTTCAGTGACATAACATTAAAATTTTTATTTTTTGACTTGTGTCACTTTTCTTGCCTGGGTGCGATAGGTTAAAAGCAACAGTTGTTGTTAATTTCTAATAGTTTGTTATTATCAGTCAAAAAAGTCTTAAAACTGTAAGTGTTAGAAGCTAATTGAAGAGGAACTTTTATTTGCAGTCAATAAAACTCTTATCTTAAATTGGGAACAACACAGCACTGTCGGAAAGTAACACATTTGCCCATCTCTATTAATCAGAACAAAACAAATATCTATTACTTAAAAAATATTCCATAAACATTGATGCTTGCGAAGACCGCTCTTTCTTAACAGCGCAGACTTTAGAATTCCTTAATGAAGCACATAAAAAGTAATGAAACTGATATTGAAAATTTTAAAATATGCCTCATAGAAATCAAGCTTGTTACAGAAACTCGTCATCTTAATATTTGACTTTCAGAAACTTCAACGTTTTCAAACACTCAAAAGCAAACGATCGAAATAAATTTTTAAACAAACAATTTTTCGAGAAGATACCTATATTTAAAGTAGAGTTCGGCCTCACGTCTCGAAATATTTTGTTCAAATGTTGCAACTAAGACAGAGTTTTTAGCTGTCAAAGAATGAAAAAACGACGTCCCTTTTTTTCGTTACTTAGAAACATGTGTGTGTCGAACAGTTATGTTCTTTGTTCTTTCGTATTCCGGAAAATATTGCGACGCACAAGAAACGTATCTTCTATTCTTAGTGCAACATTACACGCAAGAAAATGTTATGTTTATTGACAAGCATTATTTCTCAGTACATTAAACCGAGTCATAAAAAATGAACTCCCATTCTGCTTTGTTCTTTTTATTCTATTCATGGAACGCGAAACGAGCTTGGAACTTATTTCTTCCGCTAGCGCGTATTCATTCGCGTTAGACGCGAGTAGCGTTGTTCGGTCAATAAAGTTCGGAACAGCGGAAGAATTCCTTTCTCTACGAATTGTAGATGGCGCTGCTGTTCCAAAAATGATTGTCCATGAAAAACTTCGAATTGCGAAAAAAGGCTGACGTTTTTATTTTCTTTTATAATGCTGTAAATGTGATAAAATTGTATTCTTGCAAAGTTCTTTACGGATTTTTTTTTGCGCCATTTTCAACGATTGCTGTCTTTTCGTTTCCCAAGCTGTTTTAAAATGCATGGGAATGTCAAAGATGGCGAGTAAAAAGACGTGTGTACGGTTATATTTTGCGTGTTTGCGAATCTTATATAAATATTGATTCTAGTGACAGGAAAAATTGGAGCGAGCCGTGTATCAGGATGAAATATCAACAGAACTGAAACTCATAAAACTAAATTGTAAGTTTTGAGTTCCTGCAAATTAGTTTAGTTTCTCGGAATCTTTTTGACGGAATAACTTATTTCGGTATTTTTGATGAAGTTCATATTCTGTTTTCATGTTTCTCCTTTGATTATAATAAAATATTTCTGCAGCAAAGTAGACTGGGGGTACTTGTTTTTATCAAAAATGTTTTCAATTTATTTTTATTGCAACTGTGATGCTTAGATTAAGTTTGGAAATAGAAAATGGAATTATGATTCGTAGGAAGTAGGATTTTTCTTTCTAAATGAAAATATGTAATGTTTAAGCTCTACTTTTATTGGATTTGGAAGTCAATGTTCTAATCTTTTGAAGTTGGAAACTTCTTTTCTTCGTAGTAATTTAGGTTCATATTTTCTCGTATTCAACGATTTCTTGATATGTGGAAAATTATATGGATTCAGTGCCTACGGCGAAACAGATTCTTTGATCAACTTTGTAGGGAATAGTCCAATGAATTCAATAAAAGTATTTTACGTAACAACTAATTTTACATGAAAAAAAATTGCTCAATAATATATATGATGTCAACGTTACAAGGGTACTTGTTGGATTATCAGACGTCCGGACAAGGCCGAAATTTGGTTCTGTTACCCTAATTCGGTTGTAAATTATAAATTAAATCAGAAACCATCGTCAAATCAAATGCATTTTTTGAAAGAGAATAAAAGTACTAATTTTGATAAACGCATTAATTCCAAATATATATCCCACACTAAAAATGCAATAAAAACTTAGGATGCCGAACTACTATTGCTCTTAACATATTTTTGAAGGTACAAGGTGGTTCATTGATTCACTTTTCAAATAGAAAATGGGCCCAAGTATGTTGGAAGAGTAACGTACTAGCAACGAGAGGGGTGCGAGTTCGAATCCGACCAAAGAGGGCTGGTGCTCACATTAAATCTGTCGAGGCCTCAAATTATTTCCTCACGTTGGTGTAGTGTGAAAGCTTGGAGAGTGGGGTGCCAGCTTAGGTGGTTGCGTCGTCTCCTGACCATGGTTTAAAATTAGGTTTGTCCTTGGTATTGTTATTGGATCTTTCCCATAGGTGATTGTTCCCGGATCACCGTCAATATCCCTTTGTGTTGCTCAGTACAACTTTAATTAAAATACCTACCTTCCGTGGGCTGATCTCGTAATCGGACCTGAACCAATATTTTACCGTGCAATCCTAGTATTTCTGAATGGTAATTGGTAATTTTTTAGTTAACGTCGTACTAGAGCAACACAACGGGCTATTGACGACGGTCCGGGATCAGTCCCTTAAGGGAAAGATCCGAGTTTCTGAATGAAAAGGTAATGTTTATGCTCTACTTTTATTGGATCTGGAAGTCAATGTTCTGATCGTTTGAAGTTGTAAAGTTCTTTTCTTCGTAGTAATTTAGGTTTATATTTTCTCTTATTCGACGATTTCTTCGTGATTGATCCCGGACCGTCAACAATAGCCCGTTGCGTTCCTCCAGTGTGATGTTAAATAAAATACCTACCTACCTATTAAAATTTTGTTTTCCGAATATTTGCACTTTGTTATGCCCGCAGAGAAGTAGTATACAGAGGGTTCACTGCCATAGGAAGCAATGGACTTATAAATAACATGGGAAATCGCATAGACTCTGGCGCCCCCAGCGGGGGAGCCGGACCCTACTATAGCGTCGGATCTAGACCTCGTTTCCATAACAACCAAACTAGGTTTCCACAACAGCTATTTCGAGCTATTTTATTTTTTCGAAACCCAATTTGCATTTTTGATTAAAAGCTAAATATTCTTGGCATTGTCCAGGGGTTCTTCGTCAAACACCAGATTGAATTGCTTCCCTGGCCAGCTCGCTCTCCGGATCTTTCGCCGATAGAAAACATGTGGTCCATGGTTGCTCAACGATTGACCCAGATTACATCCCCAGCTGCCACACCAGATCAACTTTGGCAACGTGTGGAAGCTGCTTGGTCTGCTGTACCCCAAGAACACATCCAAAGTATCTTTGAATCAATGCCGAGGCGTGTGGCAGCGGTGATCTCCAACAATGTCGGCTACTCTGGCTACTAATTTTGGCAGGAACCACACTTCACAGAAGTCTATAAATTTAATCATTTGATACTTGGTCAGTCAACATGTTATCTACAAAATAAATTTTGTTGTGATATCTCTTGTCTTTCTTGGAGTTGCACTTTGGGTGACCAGCAGTGTAAATCTGTACCAAACTTACAACCTATTACCTTACTATCTATTCTAGCTATACTTACTATATATACTTACTAACCATACTTACTATTGATACTTACTAAGTATACTAGCCATACTTACTATATATGTTATCGCTAAAGTGCAGTAATCAGTTTTTATACAGATTATCTAGGTAATGTTCAGATTAACTAGGGTGATCCGTTAAAGTGCCGAATAGTGTTTCCATTTCTTAAATTACCTAGGTAATCTGCACATTACCTACTAGGTGAAAATAAGATATTTTCTGGAACAACAGGAAGGTACAGTCAACTCCATACCTTTGAATTATTCGATAAACTCGAGATCATTCTTTTTTTTCTCGGGAAATTTTATTCGCTTTACATCTTCACATGGAATCATACTTTAGTGTTTTGTCATTAAATTACTATTATATTTTAAATCTTCGCTAAAGAGGTTTGCTAAGAATCTTTTCTTCATTTTATTCACCAATTCGGTGCTTGCTTGCATACTAGGAGTTAAATTTATCTGTTTAAAAAAAGAAATCATGACACCAATTCACGCGCTAACAGGTAGAAACGAATTTGAAAACAGAATTAGCTATGCTACGCACTGGCAGCCGACATAAATTATGAGAAATAAAATCAACTGACGAGGACAAGACGCTGGCGAAACCAAACTAACACTAAAAGTGGAGGGAGATGGGAAAGGTGTAGGGCAGTGTTTCTCAACCTTTTTTCTTGTCGCGGCACACTTTTAGCGATTTCAAAATTTGGAGGCAAACAAAGAAAAAGATAAGTTTAAAAGTTGTTTACTTACCTATAATATACTGTGTAAAATAGTTTATGATAATAATTTTGAATGTAAAATAAAATAATATAATATGTACTACAATAACAACAGTATGTTTTTTAGGGATTAATTACAAGGTAATAATACGAATACTTTTAATGAGAAATTTGAGCTTGATGTTTTTTGATAATTTTATTTATATTTGGTTGTAAAAATGACAATGCTACTCTCACATCGTCTTCTACATTGAACAGTCTCTATCTTTTTTCCTTTTTTTTTGTTGGTTAATACTGAAAATCCAAATTCATACAAACACGATGTAGAAAATTGTAATAATATTTTTAAAGCTTTTTTGGCTATCATAGGATAATCGCATCACGCTGGAGCGAATATTTCACTTTATGAAAGGTCACAGTTATCGAAGATAAAAACAGTTAAAAATATGGTATTTAACTGTAAAAACACGAGTTTTCTTTCACAGTGTACTTTTCTTTAATATGAACAAACTTTGCTCGTAATAAAAAAAAAAGCATTATAATTTTTAGTATATACATTTCTAAAATTTGGCGTCACATTCTAAGAATTTGGCGGCAAACAAAAGTGCCGCGGCACAGAGGTTTAGAATCACTGGTGTAGGGAAAGGAAATGAGGGAAAAAAACTTCTGAACTTTAACGATACGGCAACGTTAATGTGCACATTACCTAGGTTAAATGCGAAAAACTCTTGATTCCGCACGTTAACGGAGCAAATCAGTTAATCTGCAGATCAGCTACGTAATGTGCACATTAACGGCTTTCGAGCTCTTGCGGTCGGTAACATATATACTTACTAAGATTACTAGCCATACTTTCTACGTATACTTATTATGCATACTAGCCATACTTACTATATATACTTACTAAACATGCAAGCCAACTCCCATCTTGGAATGTGGAGCCATTGGGTGGCGCGTAAACCAGTAAAGACCATGAAATCTTCTTCCTCTCGTCCTAGTAGGTGTCTGGTTCTTGGTAGGGATACGACATCGATGTCGATGTTTTTAACATCGATGTATTGGAGTCGATGTTTTTGTAACATCGATGTTTATTTTTGCCGATGTTTTTACGTTGGCGATGTTTTATTTTTAAATGAAAAATGCACTGAATTTAAAAAAAAAACGATGGTTTTGGTGCAATGTATGTATTATCAACATTGAAGTTTTAATTTTGAATATCGAAGTTTCAAAGAAACGATGTTTTGCTGTCGATGTAGCATCTCTAGTTGCTAAACCAGTTTTAAGAAATAGGTGGAAAAAGTTTAAATACACTGAATTTTTAAAACATCGATGTTTTTGGGTCGATGTATTATCAAAATAAATGTTTTAATTTTGAACATCGATGTTTTGCTATCGATGTCGCTTCCCTAGTTCTTGGTCCAAGGAGTCCGATCCACTGATGCAGGTAAGCAGCATCCTTGACACTCTGACCTCACAGGTGTCTTTGTAGACAGGGCTACACTTGGAACCTGTGCAGATGGGTAGCAAGGTTGTCATTCGAAATAGCACCACGCCCACTGCCTGAGGGTGGTCATGGCAGATAAGAACACTGGTGACGAGTGTTGCTCATTTTTGAACTTTGAAGACGCTACTTACTGTTGCCTCAACCAGTGGCTAACAGTCGAGTTAAATTATCAACATTTTTATCACCACTTTAGTAACAACATTCTTTTATCAACGTTATAATGCCAACTGGCTACCCTGCCACCACAGAATCTGGAATATGATTATAAATTTATGCTGTTCGTTGGTTTTAAGATACTACAAGAAACATTAGAGATAGAGTAACTTTCTTAGTGTTGCATAAATAACATATTTTAAGGTGTATGTATACACTAGAATCCCCAAAATCGACCAGAATATCAATAATTATTTTATTCGATCACAATATTTTTCAACTTCTTAGCTTTCAAACAATTCCTAGATCTTGTTAATTTGTCCAAATAGTTTTCTAGTTACAAGAGTTTTCGGTGGATACTGTTACCATGAAGAGACATGCTTCCAAAATTTTAAACTAGAGCTCTGCAAAACTGTGTTTTTGCAATAGGATGCTTTGTACAAACTGTGATAACTCAACAATAAATTGATCTACTATACACTCTATTAAAACATATGCATCATATGTCTTTGAAGTCTTTTGATGAGGCCTTTTTCTAGAGACGTTCCTTTTTATTCGCTCTCTTGAGTATTGATTCGCCTGAACTTTTTGGGTACTGCTATTTTACTTAACATCATGGACGATTTATGATCCAGGACTGAAAATATAGCTCGGTAGAAAACAAATTATTTTAAAAGATTTAAATTTCGAATCGGACATAACTTCCCAATATTATTTTAGTTCTTAAATATACACTCTATAACAAAAAACAAAATCGACGCAGCAAGAAGGAGTTGATCGATTGCGATAAAAATGGGTGGATGTGAAGAATATACATAGAAAATCAAACGATTAAAATTTCAGAACAATTTAATAATTTATTTCAGAGTTTGATCGTTACAAAGGGAAGAAGTTAATATGGCGTTGGTCCACCTCTGACCTGGATACAAGCTGTCAACCGATGTGGCATAGACTGAAAAGTTCCTGGATGTTGTCCTGAGCAAATTTCTTGCCAAATTGTTTCTAATCGTCGGGCAAAAGGGTCAACATTCCGGGATGGTTGCAATTGCCTTCCCATGTCGTCCCAAATTTTCTCTATGGGAAAGGGGTAGGGAGTCCTATCTGGCCAAGGAAGTGTTGGGTATGTACCGTCATGTAAGAATTTGACGGACAGGTGGTTTAAAATTAAACTATTTATTTACATAAATTAAATATTTACAAGATAATTATGGGCACAGCCATCGACAACCGAAACCTGCCTGAAGCCAAAGTAACAAAATTGGCAAAACAGAGACGTCTGTCTCTCGTCGAAGCTCGAGTCCGAATCCTCCTAAAAATCCACGTTCGCTTCGCTCAAACAGAACCGCAGCTGCCAACCAGAGGGGGGTGAATTCCGAGCCCTCTAGAGATGTTTATGTCCTCTCCAGAACAGAAACACCCCCACACAGATGCGAAAACCGTCTGTCATGCCGACTTGAGTCCCCCACCGCAAAAACTTGATCCCAGATACGAGATTGGGGAACCGACGGAAACTCCAGCTGTGAATGGATCAAATGGGCCGCCGGGCCGTCGAGGAGCCGCACGTGCACAGACTAAAGTTGTTTTCGCATTCCGAAACATTCCAGCGTCCACGTGTTAGGGAAAAGGGTCGGCAAGTACCATATGGTACAGGTAGTTTGAAGACAATTCATAGCAACACGTGCTGCCGGACATCATCTTGTTGAAAGTAAGTCCGGGGTTTCGCAAAAAAAAAAACAGGTTAAACAACCGGTCGTAGAATGTCGTCTACGTACAGCTGTGCTCTAACTATGTCAAAGATGACTTCCAAATGGGTCCGGCTATTAAAAGAGATGGCACCCCAGACCATAACGCCCATGTTGTGATCATGTGTGGCGTGCGATAGTAAAGGCAGGATCACCATGCTGATTTGGACGTCTTCAGAAACGTTCAAAGTTGTCGTCAGGACACAGTTGAAAACGGCACTCGTCATTAAAGACTATACGTTTCCAGTCAGTGCCGTTCCAAAATGATCAAGCCCGACATCATTGTAGTTCTGCATCTTCTTGGTGCGTCGATGATTTTTTTTTGTTATAAGTGTGAATAATTTTGTATAATTACAATCTATTTAATACAACGGATGTTTTGAACCTCAATCAAAGTAATTCGTCAAGAAATGAATTTAATGTCGATTTTTAAGAGTTGAAATTCTCAAAATGAAACTTGGTTTTTTAAGACTTTCTTGGAGAAAAAAAACTGTAAAAAATAAATTATTTCTAGCAACTTGTCGGAGGTTCAAAGTATGAAGGATACTAAAAGAATTAATTTCCAACAGGAATTGTCTCCCTAAACAAATTAGAATTTGAGTTAACACTCTTTCAAAGATATGCTAATTAGCTAGTTATATCTAATTTAGATTATTAATAATTAGCTTAATCTCAGTTTTTTTCACTCTGAAATGAGTTTTAATAGAAATAAATTATATATTGTAAAAAATGGATCTTTAAAGTGATATAAAAAATATTTTAGTGTCTATTTACAGCTTAATATAAATAATGCAATGATATGAGGATAAAACATTTAATATAGTTATGCAATGGCATAACTGCCAATATTTAATACAATATTGCAATGATATAATACAATAATCGGGCATGGTCTTATATTAGTTTGAGGAGTAACCATCCGCTCCGACTAGATGGTCATTACAAATGTAGAGAAAGCCCCGAGAGAGCACGAAATGATGTCTGATAGTCATATTGCATTCACATTAAGGACGTGCCATTCGTATTTTATGCGAGCTGTCATAACTAGAGGATTTTATGTAGTTTGATCTCATAATAACTGGCATTTTGACGACTGATGCTGCTATGTTTAGCGCTGTATTTATACATGTACGAGGTTTGGTAAAAGGCACGAAATGTTGTCTTCCTAAGTCACACCTCCCATGCTGAATATTGTGAGTTTCTTGAATAATCCCTCACTCCTGATAGCTCAATCATGGTTTTTATTTTTTTGAAGTGTTTCCTTTCAAAAATTTATGTGCATTATACTGTCGAAATTTCTAGTTCCTTTAAGTACAGAATTGTAATCAGGACAACTTAGAGTGCTATACGATGTTTTAAAAATTGGTAACAGTAATACTCGATGAAGATTATTAAACTTAGGCTAGAATGCATGGTGCATATGATAAAGGAAAATACAATGGAACGACAGAAAATTTTAATTGAATTCAAAAGACCAGACCTTAAAGTAATCGCATTACGTTACAAAATATTTTTTGAGATAAAAAAATGCATGGTTTTAGGTAGGTAGTGAAGTATAACTAACTCCTGTATTCCAAGAAGAAGCCGATTCCCGTTTGCTCCTTCATGTGAGACTTACCATTGAATACTCGGGTCATTCAAATATCACAGTGAAAACTATTGACAGTACTGTTGTAGTGGCGGCCATGTATGTTTTCTCTACGGAAATTTGAGGAATTGTGGATGGAGTATGGGAAACATCTCCAGTATCTTCCAATCCACAAGCTGCACAGCTAAGTTCCACAAGGAGTGCCAGATCTTTGCCTTTCTTCCACGCTCTTTACAGGAGCTGACACAGTATCTAGTTTTGCTGGTATTGGTAAAGTTATTTCATGGAGAATGTGGATGGCGTTCTGAGATATATACCAAAATTTTTGGCCTGTTCTAAAGTCCCCGAGAACATCTCTGAAGATGGCGAGTCATTCTTACTCACTTAGTGCTTCGTCGTCCTACCGTACCATTCATCAAGTTTGTCGGAGACCGTAAATGAGGACAGGCAAATTACCTTCATCCAGCAGAACAGACTCGGTTTTGAAAATGAAAAAGATGTTTACTAAATCTTTCATTAGACAGCCACCAGAGTTTTAGCCTGTTCTAAAGTCCCCGAGAACATCTCTGAAGATGACGAGTCTTTCTTACTCCCTCAGTGCTTCGTCGTCCTACCGTACCATTCATCAAGTTTGTCGGAGACCGTAAATGAGGACAGGCAAATTACCTTCATCCAGCAGAACAGACTCGGTTTTGAAAATGAAAAAGATGTTTACTAAATCTTTCATTAGACAGCCACCAGAGTTTTAGCCTGTTCTAAAGTCCCCGAGAACATCTCTGAAGATGACGAGTCTTTCTTACTCCCTCAGTGCTTCGTCGTCCTACCGTACCATTCATCAAGTTTGTCGTAGACCGTAAATGAGGACAGGCAAATTACCTTCATCCAGAAGAACAGACTCGGTTTTGAAAATGAAAAAGATGTTTACTAAATCTTTCATTAGACAGCCACCAGAGTTTTAGCCTGTTCTAAAGTCCCCGAGAACATCTCTGAAGATGACGAGTCTTTCTTACTCCCTCAGTGCTTCGTAGTCCTACCGTACCATTCATCAAGTTTGTCGGAGACCGTAAATGAGGACAGGCAAATTACCTTCATCCAGAAGAACAGACTCGGTTTTGAAAATGAAAAAGATGTTTACTAAATCTTTCATTAGACAGCCACCAGAGTTTTAGCCTGTTCTAAAGTCCCCGAGAACATCTCTGAAGATGACGAGTCTTTCTTACTCCCTCAGTGCTTCGTCGTCCTACCGTACCATTCATCAAGTTTGTCGTAGACCGTAAATGAGGACAGGCAAATTACCTTCATCCAGAAGAACAGACTCGGTTTTGAAAATGAAAAAGATGTTTACTAAATCTTTCATTAGACAGCCACCAGAGTTTTAGCCTGTTCTAAAGTCCCCGAGAACATCTCTGAAGATGACGAGTCTTTCTTACTCCCTCAGTGCTTCGTAGTCCTACCGTACCATTCATCAAGTTTATCGTAGACCGTAAATGAGGACAGGCAAATTACCTTCATCCAGAAGAACAGACTCGGTTTTGAAAATGAAAAAGATGTTTACTAAATCTTTCATTAGACAGCCACCAGAGTTTTAGCCTGTTCTAAAGTCCCCGAGAACATCTCTGAAGATGACGAGTCTTTCTTACTCCCTCAGTGCTTCGTCGTCCTACCGTACCATTCATCAAGTTTGTCGTAGACCGTAAATGAGGACAGGCAAATTACCTTCATCCAGAAGAACAGACTCGGTTTTGAAAATGAAAAAGATGTTTACTAAATCTTTCATTAGACAGCCACCAGAGTTTTAGCCTGTTCTAAAGTCCCCGAGAACATCTCTGAAGATGACGAGTCTTTCTTACTCCCTCAGTGCTTCGTCGTCCTACCGTACCATTCATCAAGTTTGTCGTAGACCGTAAATGAGGACAGGCAAATTACCTTCATCCAGAAGAACAGACTCGGTTTTGAAAATGAAAAAGATGTTTACTAAATCTTTCATTAGACAGCCACCAGAGTTTTAGCCTGTTCTAAAGTCCCCGAGAACATCTCTGAAGATGACGAGTCTTTCTTACTCCCTCAGTGCTTCGTAGTCCTACCGTACCATTCATCAAGTTTGTCGGAGACCGTAAATGAGAACAGGCAAATTACCTGCACTTAGCAGAACAGACTCGGTGTTGAAAATTAAAAGATGTTTGCTAAATCTTTCATTAGACAGCCACCAAAGCAATTTTTTAAAAAGTACCTCATATAATGCCAATTTACCCTATTTCTTCAGCAGCAAGTTTGAAAGACGGCAGCATCTTTTATCTGCCGTCATCGGTTCAAATGACATGGACTTCCGCTATCATCTCGCATGATGCGTAAAACAAAGTGAAAATATTAAGTTTGGCAATAATGAAGATTCATGTGCACAATCAGAAGGGCTAAGGGTTATTGCAGTAATCCATTCTTTGTGATGGAGTATCCTCTTTTCCCTCGAACTGACTACTAAAATCTTATCACCTCATTTCACCCTTTATTCCACAGAATATTGACAGCATTCTTTGCAACAGCATTATTAACATAAGCCTCATTTTCGAATGTATCCTCAAATCACATACCCATTATATCGCGGCATTGTTTCCCCCATTATCTGCGCATTTCCCCCAAATTTATCGTCTCCATCTCGGTACAGAAACCACCATAACGATCCCCTCGCAAGAACCTTATACATCTTCCTGTCCCATCAACGCTGTAAAGAAAATAAATTGCTCTCACTATCTGTTTTAGACCTCCTTGTTAAAAAGAAGAAAAACAAACGAAAAAGCAGCAGCAGCACAACTCCTAAATGACCTCCTTCGCCAAAATTCGAAACCGTTCTCCACGCAAATTGGAAGTTTTTTTAAAGTTTTCGACAGGCTGCGCCATTTTCTTTGATCCTGCAAGATGAATGCTCCTTCTACGGACGAGATTGGTAGGAGGCAGGAACTGGTGGCTTGGCAAAACCCTAACAGATGCCATTAATATTTCATGGAAGGAGCTTCTTTCCCCCCTCCAGAATCATCCAGCGCGCTTTATTGTCATGGTGATTGTTATAAACCTAAAGAATTTATTTTCTTTCTTTATTTTGTTCGTTCTGTGTGTGTCCCTCGGAAATAAAACCTGGGAAAAACCACGAAGGCAGTAAGTCGTAATTTCGTGAATGAAATTATACTTCAGTGGTTGATGGCTTGAGAATGGTAAGGGATTGGATTCGAAGTATCTTCTCTGCCAGATGTATTATTTTCATCTTTATTCCAAAGGAATGCTTCTACCGTTTGCTATGAAAATGACTTAATGCTGAGGTGGAGGCTGAAAAAATTCAATGGCCATTTTTTATGTGGCTCACGTTGAAAGGAGAAAAGTGCACCATTTGACGAAATTTCAAGAAATAGATTGCGAAGGAAATGCCAGTTTTTCTGTCTATTATACCAATTTGTCCATTGTTGAGGTTTTAATTTAAAGTCATTCCTAGGAATGAGCGAGATTTTTTAAAAACAATTTAACCATTTGCAGATGGATTCGAATGGGATACAAGTAGGCATGATGTATCCCTGTGGTATCGATGACATTTTTTAGCGATAAAATTTTAACAAATAGTTGAAGAAATAAAATAAAATAAAAATATTCGCGACATATATATATATATATATATATATATATATATATATATATATATATATATATATATATATATATATATATATATATATATATATATATATATATATAGATGGATTTGTATCGTTCTTTACACTAGAAGACATGGAATATCTGACGAATGAAATGAAAATGGAATGATAGAAAAATGTATCTGAATTGCATTAACTTAAAAATATTATTTTGAAACAAAAATAATTCATTACTTTATGTAAGTTGGTAGCAAAATCAAGGCCGCACTGAAACAAACAAGATTAATCAGGACAGGATGAAACAGGATTAATCCTTAAGGAGAAGATCCGTGGACAACACTTCGTAAACGTTATTTTAGGAGAAATGTTACATTCATAAAATTTCATTCAAATGTTAAAATAAAACATTATTTTAGGATAAATGTTAAATTCATAAAATTTCATTCAAATGTTACAGTAAAATATTATTTTAGGAGATGTTATACATGCATGAGCGACTATCTTTTAAATAGGAGTGCTAAAATGAAAAACTATTTTTACGGTCAGTTAGAGATTGCGATTTCAAAACTCGATCCTATCAAAGATCATTGTGCACGTACGGAGTGGTACACCTTAAATCAGTCGTGACTTCAAATGTCGTTACGTTGCAGTGGGGTGGGAGTTTCGAAAGTACTATGGTAGCTCTGATGGTATCTTCGTCATCTGACATTTGTTCAGAAATACCAGGTTTAGTCTTCTAAACTTTCCTTTCGGGATTGATCCCAGATTGTCACCAATATCCCGTTGTATCGCACTGGTGTGACATTAATTCAACTATCTATCTATTTGCGATCAATTGGCAGCTGTTTCTACTGGGCAAACAGTTGTTGAAGTTGGTTCATTGAATAAAACTTGTCCACCTTGTTGTGTAAGCATTTGTCAAACCATTCCTGCTTGAAACCTAAGAGATATGCGACAGATTTCTGGTGCATAATGAAAAGTTAATGTGGTGGGGTATTCCATCCTGAAGAAATGCCCTATATTTGTATAGCTCATGTTACATACATCGAACCAAATCAATACATCTGGGGGTATCTGATCTGAGGGTTATCGGCCTCTGATTGGTATCTAAATTACGATATGTGTGAGTGAATGGATGTATGAAATGGACCATCCTGTAAAACGGATGTGTCATGTATGCCGAGCGAAGTCGGACTTCCTACCAATGGGGCTCAATAACATGGAAGGCGCACCCCCCTCGCCTCTTGCCGTCTTCGACGGGCCTGGCACTCCTCTGGTATGCCAGTGTAGGCATTAGAAACAACAGCAACAACACATACATCGGTTTTAAAATGAAAGAGACAGAGCGTGTACCCGCAAGATTCAAGTCATTCCTTCCAGTTGCTCAGTTTGAAGATCTGTCACTGGTTGAAGACAATAGCGTCTCAAATTATTGATTATTTAAAGTGATTATCCACCGTGTCCAAAAACACTAGTCTACGAGTCGACAACCAATCAACGAAGGCGATTCTAGGTACACGTGATCTATCCTTTGGAGATCGACTTCGAATACGCCCACATGTTCCGTTTATTTCTTTAGAAGGTCAATGATTCCAAAAGAATAAAACGCTCCATTTGGCTAATTTTCAAGAAGATATCCAATAAAAGGTTGCCTTTCTCGTCTTTTATTACAATGAACCCTGTTTCGAGGCTATAATCCCACTTCACTTCTAAGCATAAACGAACATTTCCTACTAAGTACATAGAGCAGAATTAAGTGTCCCCTCTAGCTGAAGGCAATGGAATTAAGGAATTTCACCACATTCATTTGAAACAAGATGCTTTACATTTTAAATGAGTATGCATCTTAAAAGTAATGCTTGCAAGATGATAATCTTACTTAAGTGAAGTTGTTTTAAAGATGACTTCTCTTCTTATACTATTATGAAATGTTAATTGAAACGAATTTTTCTAAATGTAATAGATCATCAATTCAAATCAATTCTGCTGTCCATATACTCACCGTATTAGCTTTTACATATTAATGGAAAAATTTTAATCGAGGTTGGCTTTTAGAATTAAGGATTCGCCTGCATTGATGTATTCCGCACATTCAGTATAATTACTTTAAATTTATCTTCTAACATATATTTGCGAAGGTTTAGAATTTAAAAACCTCTTTAACCTCTTTATTATTAATTGAATTTTTAAAGGCTTCGAAATTTGAATAACGCTAACGAAAGCTTAATCTTACTCTAAGAATGTGATGGAATATCCTTAATTGTCGTGTGATTTCACTGAAGTGCTTTACTTATAATTATGACTGCAACTTATACTTCAAAGAAGCTTATTAAATTATTAAAGCTTAGATTTTTATGATACAAATATCCCATATCATATCCAGTTCAGCGATAAATTAATTCTGTTTTAAAGGGCTTTTCACTAAGAGGTACTGCAGTGTTTATTTATGATTCTTTATTTAGAACTAGCGGATTTATGTTGCGTTATTAGGTTTTGTGTGCTTATGTGTGAATTTGATATTTGTTGATTGAAAGTAGTTACGAGAGAAATCTTTCTTATCTTTCACTGAAAAATTAAAGATTATGTAAGAGAAGAAAATAGTTTGAAACACTATGATGGTAATCTTTATCAGATTATATAAGATGTTTGCACGGACATACAAACACATAAACATACATAAAAAGGTAAAACATACAGACTAACACTGTGAAGATTAAGATTATACTTGTAGATTGTTCTTAAGATACTGTTGTAAGTACTCAAAGCATACGAAATTTCATGAAAATAAAACCAGTTTACAAGTGATAAACATTTATTTCTTGTGCTGAAGAGCTTCTAAGGAAATACTTGAGAATACGGTAAGAAAACTGCTTTAAAAATTTTTACTACATCACGTAAATTTACTCTATTTAGAGCTTCCCTCTTCAATATCATAGATAGTTATCTAAGACATTGACGTAATGCGTAGCACATGATGAGATAATGTAATACGAGAATACAGACGCGAACCGTGGAGAACACTGATATTGCAATAGAATGCTTTGGCATTTGTGTCTTGTGCTTGCCGCAGTTTTGCCAAGTATGGCCCGTGTGCCATAAAAACCAACCAACTATTAAAATGACCTAAAACAGATAACTTGAATGTAACAGATGATTCATGTAACTTGAAATAGGACGATAATCTTCAATGTGGCAAGCAAACATCCCATTCTTTTTTATATAGACATGCAGTTTTACACAGAAAACGAGTACATAAGAACCGTAATAGCAAAGACGTGTGATATTTTAAAACGTTGATGCGTTTTGAGCATCCCTTGCAGAAGATTCAGTATGTATAATGGAAATAATTATAGGTACATTGGTAGGTATTATAATGAACCTCGCAATGTAAGAAATTGATGTATAAGTACGTTTAATTAATTAATAATGTGAATTAATTAATGTTACTTAATTCATGTTTGTTAATTAAAGTATAATTAACTCGCAATGTAATATTAAAACACGGAGGTCTATTGGTATGCGGTCCGGGATCAAACCCTAAGGGAAAGATCAGATAAAACCTAGTCATTTTGAATCATGGTTAGATGACGAGATCACACTCCACCTCTATCGTTAGTTGTCGAAAATGATAGTATTGTGGTACCGTCGCCCCTATATAGGTAGCATCAAAATTGTACGAATCGTACACGAGAAGACAACTAACAACTAAGACAATCACGTTGTTACTACTCCGAGAATCATATATACAATGTTTACAGCATCAACGTCTTCCCATACATCAAGATGTGTACATCACGGGAAAGCGCGAGGGATGCTCCTCCCTTCGCTTGTCGCTCTCACCCCGTCGTCTCCCTCGGTGTCTAGTTTTTAAACCCCACCCTTAACGGCAAAATCAAAGGCCAATTAGCGATCCGTCTGAAAGAATACCTGCAGAAGATGATTCTGTTTTCTCCTGCTCACGATGTCACAACTCCTGCTCCCTGAAGAATTTTCATATGAGTTCATATAAAAATGCAGGCTGGTGTCACAGATAGAGCCCCTCATTGCAATCATGCTAACTCCGAGAGGTCCAAGGATACTGCATGCACCAGATTTACACAGAATAGAAGACATCGCTTATTATCATAGTCGATTTCAAGGTTCACACTCGCAAACATGCAATCAGTGTTGAAATATGGTCATCCTAGATTTCATTTCTTTTTTATTCTCACAGTGAGAGAACATACGATATTAGATTTTAAAATTTTAAAACTACATAGTTCGAAAATTAATTTTATACAAAAGTAACGATTCGTTAATTATAAAAAATAATCTAATGCCCTCAATTAAATTCATTATACAATGACACTTATACTCTGTTTCACCTTAACTTGTCAGTATTGGGAAAGGCAGAAATGATGTTCATCCGCATGAAAAATAATTCCAACTTGATTTGGAATTTAAAATAAAGAAAATGCATATAAACGTAAAAATTGTCCTACAATGAAGGAGTGATTTTTGAACCTTTATAATCGGTTATTTATTTGTAAAAAGCATTTTTTTTTGACCGAAGCGAATGAATATATCCGAAACGGAATTCTAAACCGGTTTCCATGGTAACATTTCTGGCGAGCTAAATACGCTTTCCGGCCAAGTCTGCGCCATTTCGCTCTGCGTCTTTGCTAGCGTGTGTATTTACGTTCATATCTCTCTTGTGCTATTTTATTGGAGTGTGTTTGATACTCTGAACATGGCTGAAAAAGGAACGTCACCATCCAAGCTGTATACGCCATCAAAGCAAGGAAAATCAATTGGTAGTGGAGCTCGCAGGAACATATTGAATGTTTATTCTAGACTTCGAGAAGAAAACCATAGTGATTCCATTAACCAAATCGTCGGAAAGGTGTCTCAACTAACTGGTGTTTCCAAAAGAACTGTTTTTCGTTTGAAAAAAGAAAAGAAGACGACAAGTCCTTTGAGTACTCCAGGAAAAAAACGACCTTATGCCGTTGGAAAAAGAACAAGAATGATGAAATATGACAACTTTACTTTATCGTGCATCCGACGAAAAATTCATGATTGTTTTCGTCGAAATGAAATTCCTACATTGGACAAAGTTCTAAATGAAATTAACAATGATAAGGATATTTTTTCGACAAACATTAGCCGAAGTACACTGTACAGGATACTGAAAGATTTGGGATTTTCCTTTGAAAAGCGAAAAAGGCAGGCTATGCTTTTAGAAAGACACGACATAATTTTATGGCGAAGAAATTATTTACGAAAAATTAGAGAACTGAAGAATGAAAATGCTTCAATCTATTATTTAGATGAAACATGGGTGAATGAAGGACACTCACAAAGTCGAGTATGGCAAGACAAAAACATCAAAAGCACCAATGAAGCTTCCTCTTCAAGTTTGACAACAGGCTTGGCTGCACCAAAAGGAAAAGGAAGAAGACTCATCATTACCCATATCGGAAGTGATGAAGGATTTGTACCTGATGCGGCTGACATTTTTGTAGGAAAAAAATCCGGTGACTACCACGAAGAAATGGATGGTAACCATTTTGAGAAGTGGTTTGAAGATATCATGCCTAAATTGAAACGAAACAGCTTTGTAGTGATGGACAATGCCCCCTATCACTCGGTGAAGAAAGAAAAAATTCCGACGACATCTTGGAAAAAAAGTGCAATTCAAGAATGGCTATCGTTGAAAAACATTACGTGGAACCAGGACATGATCAAGATTGAACTGTTGAAAAAAGTTAGCGAAATCAAACATATGTTTGATAAATACAGAGTTGAAGAAATTGCCGAAAAATTTGGACATAAGGTTTTGAGACTTCCCCCGTATCACTGTGAGCTTAATCCCATTGAAATGATATGGAGTCAAGTAAAAGGACACGTTGCCAGGGAAAACAAGACTTTTAAACTGAACGATGTGAAGGATTTAGTCATCCAAGGGATTGAAAAGGTCTCTGTACAAAATTGGAAAAACTGCATAAACCATGTTACTGAAAAAGAGAAATACATGTGGGAAGTAGATGGACTTGTGGATGATATTTGGGAAAGTAAGAACTTGGTAATTTCTTTTAATAGTGAGTCTGATAGCGATTCGGAAATGTTAAGTGATGATGATGTGTAAATTCATGTGATGAATAAGTATATTATAATGTAAATAGATTTGTTATGATGTTTGCTATGTTTTACATATATTGATGATGTATAAATGCATGTGATGTGAATAAGTAAAACGTAAATATAGTTTTCTCATTGTAACTACTATTCATGAAAGAGATTGGTTTCTTCTGTACACTTTCTTGTAAACTATTTTAAATTATTCATAAAATTAATAATTTACTACTAATCAACCCGACACCGTTCCGCGAGTTTCAGAATATGTTTCACACATATAAGGTTTATTTTTTTTAACTCTAATTTTTAAAATGGTTTCATTTTTTTATTATTGTATGTGTATTCACTATATTTGTATTTTTTATATTCTATTTATTTATTGTGAATGTATTTTATATCCTCTATGTTATATGTATTTTTATTTGTTATTTACTTTCTTTAATATCAGAATAAATTTGATTTAATTTGGAGACTATATTTTGCTGTTAAGAAAAACACATATTTTAGCAGACGACGCACTCTCCCCTACCTTGTCCAACCAAATGTAAGACCAAAGGAGTAATTAAATTGGATTAATTTCCTTTAATAAAATTATTAAAATTGAAAAAAGAAGTATTAATCAAGGTGTTTAGCTTTCAGGTAAGTAAATTCAAAAAATGAATTTTATGGTTCATCACATCTTTAAATAGACTGTTTTTTTAAACAACATTTATTGTAAAAAAATTTTAAATATATATATTTTTAAATAACTAAAAATAATACTCATTTAGAAAAATCAAAACGCATTTATATTAACATAGAGTAGCTTTTTGTTTAATTAACAAATGTAATGCAAGAGCCATTAGAAATTAAAGATCTGTGAAACGTATAGAATTTCCACGTGCATTTTATCTCTCCTTGCCAAAAAGGGCGAATTTCCTCGCTTATAGCTGACTTCTTCTGACATTGTAACCCTAGTTTCTACGACAACGGCTGTGATGCGGTCAACGTAGCCTTTACTCTACTGACAAGTTAAGGTGAAACAGAGTATAAAACACAAGATATTGCAAATAATAAAGCTATACCAGGCCTCGCAATAGATTTTTTTAATACAGGTGCACCTTGCGCACCTACGTTTTTAAATTAGGTGCACAGATTATATTTTAGGTGCACATTTAAAAAAACGTAATATAAGAGCATTTATGTAATGTAAACTATTTTATTAGTTGGGTATATTTGGATATGTTACAAGTAGATAGTAAATAATAATATTTAAACATTTTTTTTTTATCTAAGAAATTATTACTTACAAATATTCAGTCATCATCAGACATTGGTGGGCAATCAGAAACGTCTACGTTTTTTTGGCGGATCTTTACCCATAAGGTTTAGTGTCCATCCTTCTTTTTGTATTTTTCCTTCATTGCAACATAGCATTTTCTGGATTAAAGTTTTCGCATAGTGTGTATTTAGGAACTTTAATTACGTTCCTTAGAGCGAGAGAAGTCGATACTAAAGTTTTGTTCATAGAGTTATAGAGGGAAAAAATAAGGTGCACAATTTTATTTTCAGGTGCACAGTGCACCTGTGCACCCGGGTATTTCGAGCCCTGAGCTATACACATATACATCATTATTAAGAGTCACTAAAAATTTACTACAAAAAAAACATTCAAACACTCAAAACTCAAATTAATCAGATCTATGGCTAGCATATATTCACTAATCCACTCTACTAAGTCCGTCAGTTCTATTTCTATTTCAACCAAATGGATAATTCCCGGGTCAAAGGAGAACACTTGTCCTTGCCTTTCAGTCACGCCCTCCTCCAGGTTCCTGTACTTCACAATTTCCCAGAAATCTATTCATGTTGGGTTTGACAGAGAGTGCGGATTTCCGCGCCCTCTTCGGCCTCTTCCGAATTAGATAAGCCCTCCAAAGTTATAGGAACTAACTTCAAAGGGACTTTACGCCGATCCCCATTACTTCCCACCTTTTGGCACGGATCGCAAGTTTTTACATATTATACTACCTCTGATAACATTGCGGCTAAAAGTAACATCGTACGACCCTATACTTTGTTTTAGTCGTGTCCAAATGACCCTACACTTTCTGACGGCACAGAGCTAGGCTCATTTTGATAAAGAAGCGGCACACGCAACTGAACTCTATCCCCATCCCGCTAGGAATGTGGTATCCGCACCCAATCTTCCCTCCTTATCAGAAAATTCCCTTTCACCTGATTGACATATCCGTTCACAGAGTAATTTTTTGAGTGCCGCAGTTTCGTTTCTCTTTCTTAAACCGCTCCAAGGACACACATTCTCCAATCCCGTTTCTATTTCTATTTTTTTTTCAGAATATCTAGTCTCTTTCTCTCCCTCCGATCCTCGTTTTCATTTTCCGAACCCAATTTTTCCTCTCTCTCTCCTCTACGGAACTGTCCTTATCAACCCATCGCCCTTGACTGCGCGTAACAACCGTGTTCTCCGGAACAGGCTTACCTCTCATTTCTTCTATGAGCTCTGACGTTTTGTTCCCCATTAGGTGATACCCCTGTTCTAGCTCCGTGGGTGTCACAGCGGCTTTCGTAACCACAGTGCCAAAATCTCCCTTAGTTGTTACTTTCGCCAATGCGAGTGTTATACTCATTATCTAGGGGTGGTTTGTCCCAAGTTATTTCCCCAAGTAAATCCTCGTTTTTGATCCAATTTCGATCGCATAGGTCTATTCCAGCTCCAGTATCTCGTAAATAGTTACGGTCTACCCCATTTATTTCCGTTTTTTTAAATACGATTTAAAAATTCTCCAATTTTTACACCTGCTTCTAAATGAAATATTTAGTAACAAGACACTTTTTTTTTAAATCTGGACACTCAGGCAAGATGTGGCTTTATATGTTACAACTAAAATATATCTTCTTCCTTTCAAATTTATCATTTCTCCAAGAATTTGAACGCAATTGATCCTTTTTCTCGGTCTCTTCTGACTTACTAGTCTGCTGACTCTCAAGTATGGAACCAACCGTTCTTATCTCTGTTTTACTGTTTTTATTCCAGTCTTTAATATCCATTCACCTATAACTGCCGCGCACACTTCCATACCTATCACATTTTTCTGCTGGGGAGGATGCTGTTTTTATTTCGTCCCATTCATCTAGAAATTTGTCTCTAATTTCGAATGAAACTCTCTTTTTAACCTGTTCCGTAAGACTAAACTCCTTAAGGAATTCATAATCCTTCACATCTACACAGCCTCCGACCAGCTATCTAAATAACCCTCTCAGTTCGTATACTAGATCAGACCATCATTCCGTTCTTCCGAATGTAAACAGATCCTTCCGTCCCGATCTATTTAAGTGGCACTACGGATTCGCAACTTAAGATTAGAGAAAGTCTGTAATGGTCAAGTAAGCAGGATGTTGGGAATCGCGCGAGATGCACCAGCCCTACCAAGTCGTAGTTAGAGAAATAAGATCGTTGCGCGGAACCAGCCTAGAAGGAGACTATGTGTCCAGTCCCCAGGTCGTAAATTTCAGTCAACAAGAGCCGGCAATGCTTTCCGCCAGAGTGTTCATCATTCCGTACCAAATAGGTCAAAAGTCAATATTGGCTCATCGCTTGGAAGCCCGAAGTCGTGAGTTGAGCTGGGTTATTTGTTCTCATCATCGAGTGGCGAGTAAGTCACTCACAGGATGGAAGCTCCACCCAGGCATCTTCTAGGAGGGCGTCCATTCCTCAGTAGCCCATCAGAACAGCAGCCCAGCACATACACCCGAGTGGTCCAGTAACGTGGGTTTTAGTAACGGTATCATCATCCTATGGTGTCTTGTGGGTGCACTGATGTCTACCAGATAGCCTAAATTCGTAAGCTAGCAGTTAGTAGTCTAGGGAAGGTCCGGGGAGGCAAATTCTCCAGACATCCTAGTTACCAAGTGGCACCCCGCGGAGCTTCCTGACGCTACTTGATCGGAGGAACGTGGTCTGCCCCTACCCGCCGGTAACCAACCAAACGAGCCTACAACCACTTCCGAACGGCCCGAACCGATAACCTGCCACTTTGATCTGAATCGCCCAAGCATTTACCGGCAACCTGACAGGCCCAACAACCAAGCGCCTCTGGTGAAAATGACCAGCTTTCGGTTAAAAAAGACCGATCGTCCAGTACCTACCAGCGGCTATTCCGGTATCAGACCGGTAGATCTGGGCAGCCGAGAGTTTGGTGAAATAGCCTCGGCATATACCGACATTCCGCTAGTCGTCAGACCTCACGGCCTGGGCATCTGGACGATTGCAGGCTGCAATTCTGGACATTGGACACAGAAGCCCGAGCACTCCTAGACTAAACCTTTTTAACAGAAGTTTCTTTATGTGATGGCAATCATCTCCTATTTCTGGCGATTTTTTTACAATTAATTATGCAACATCCGTGTGCAATAAAGGAATATATCGATTCCACAAGTTCTTCGTTTAGCGCTTGCCGCTCAAAAATCAACAAGAATAAAAATTTTTAGGGTCAAATTTCGGGACTACATCGTTTAGACTCACTCTTTTATCTCTACTTTCGCTCAGTACGAAACAGTGGAACCTACAGAGCTATTTTTTTGCACTATGTTGTATTTTCAACTTTTAAAAATAAAAAAATCCCCTTTTATATTTCCCTCTCTAACATCTGTTCTTTCCTCTCTCTCTCTCTAACCACTGTTCTTGGTTCTTTTTCTAACCTCTGTTCTTCCCTCTCTCTAATCTATGCTCTTTCCTCTCTCTCTCTCTCTAACCACTGTTCTTCGTTCTTTTTCTAACCTCTGTTCTTCCCTCTCTCTAATCTATGCTCTTTCCTCTCTCTCTAACCTCTGTTATTACATCCTCTCTAACCTATCCTGTTCTAGGATTTGCTCTAAACAATCTTTCGTAAATTTCCTAATCGTATTCAATATCAATTCTTTATTAATTACATAATTACATCTTATTATATATATCAATTCTTTCCTTCAAGATCGCCTCAATTTTATAGCCCTTTTTTTATCCGCGAATAGACACATTAGTCTCAAACTCTTCTGCGACCAAGAGCCAAAACTTTTTTGTCGGCCTATTTAGAAAATCTACCATATCTCTAACCAGGGAATACTTCACCGTATATAAAATTCAATAACAAAAATATCGTGATAATTTTCTCCAACGCAAATATCAAATAAAATACAAAAGAAAATTACGTAAGTAATTATTAAAAACTGGGCAACTCCCTATACAAGGTAACACAAAAGTACTATTCCTAAAAAAGTTTGCACTTATAAGATACTACACAAGTATCTTATCCGTAGACTAATTACCTTTTCACAATTTCAAAGTACCTTACTACAATACCAAAATTTTAACCAACTTTCTCTAGACTTAGACAGCTCAGATGATATAGAACAAAACTTTTAGTAAAAAAAGATTAATTAATTTAGTCCCTAGAAAACCACTGCATTACACATACCTCGAAATAAACTAATCTATTACTATTCAATAACAAGTACAATCAAACCTGTTTTTGTGCGGTGCATAGGGACCACATAAAATAAAACGCATAAAAAAATCTTCCAAAACTTCACGAGTAGCTATGAAAAAGTCTCTTCGCAACCCATTAAAATTTTTTTTTTATAAGGTGAATAGGGACCGCATAAGAAAAGTCTCACGTAGAAAATAACTCAAAACCTTACGAAATAACAAGACATTGCTTTTTTAAACGATATCAAGACACGAGGCTTGGTAACTACTTGGAATCTCGTCAAAACTTTTGCCACAAGTCATAACTAAAAATTGCAAAATATTTAGAAATACGAAATTAATTCAAAGCGAAACAAATACGAGATTTCAGTTTATTCCCGTTCTTTGAAAAATATCGTCTGCCCTAAATATTCGGAAATCGTTTACATGGCGCAAAGAACAAAAATAAGACTCGAAATAAATGAAGTATCAGAGCTGAAATTCCATCAAAAACAAATAATTTTATGAAAAAAATTGCCTTTTGAGCAATACTGCTAAAACAATCTAAGTTCGTATTAAAAAAATTTTTAAGTAATTTTTATTGATAACTTCGTCAATTATGTTCCAATTTGATTGAAATTTTGAAAGGACTATAAGTAGATTGTACTGAATAATTCTTTTTTTAATTTCCTTACAAAAAAAGATCGAACAAAAAAAATAATAATCGCAAAAAAAAAGATCGCATAAAAAAAAGATCACACAAAAAAAAAAGATCGCACACAAAAAAAAAGATCGCATAAAACAGGGTTGAGCGTACACACAAAATAATTGTTTACCAAACCACTTCTACACATCATCTTAAAAAAACTTACTATAAACTTATAAATCTTTAAAAGACTATAACAACGAAGCAAGGAACCTTGAAATGATCAATGATCCCAACCACAACATTTCCTAGATAATATCTCTAAAATCTACAATTTTATATCAACTTGGACCTCCAAAATTACATTCTATAAAATATCGGGACTCACCATTCGATGCTTTATCACGTCTCTCAGAACATATGGCTTCTTTCCCATAGCCGCATAGGACACACTCCGTCTTACAACACCCGGAGCCGCTGACAATGGCCTTCTCAGCTTTCATACGTAGAACTCCAACACAGGAGCATTCTGTAGTTGAATGCAGCACCAGCAACTGCTAATACAAAGTTCTTTGTACTCCGTGCACCCACAAATATACCCTAAAGAAGTATGGACGATCGCACACTGCATTTGTCTGTAGTCGTAGAAGCGACACAGGATCGTGGATCTCATGTACCTAGATCCTTATCTCATCAAACTGCCACCAAACACTTTTATAGCTGTGATGTTGTCGCCCCAAAATCGGTAGCATCAAAACTGTACGAATCGTACACGAGGAAAAGACAACCACCAGTTAAGACAATCACGTTCTTATTATTCAGAGCATCATAATCTACAATTTTTACGGTATCAACGTCTTCCATGCATCAAGATGTGTATATCAGGTGCCAGCGCGAGGAGAGAGTAAAACTCGAGAAGCAAAAATAACAGCAGGTGAGCAGAAGACTCCAATATCTCACGATGTCACAGTATTAATAACAATTTTAAAGGGGGGAAATATCTGCGGTAATCGTCATTCGTGCTTTTAAGAATCGTTATCTATTTCTAACACCCCCTACCTTTTACACCTGTTCAGAAATCAACTGATCCAAGATCGATATCTTCAGTGAGCTGCCCTATAATTTTAACAGCATTTTTCGAAACAATATATGTATTTTGTAAGGTCAAAGGTTAAATTGAAGGACTTTGAAACTAGAGAGGTTGTAGAGATTATGCTATTTATGATTAGGAAGGTCATACGTTAGATACAAAATAAGATCCGATTTAATCTGATTTTGCACATGTAGATCCACGTAAACGGGTGAGTTAATGCTCCAGAATCATCAAAAATTACATATATTTCTATTATAAAAGAACATTTTTCGGTATTTTTCAGGTTTATTGGCTTTGTGATTGGTAGATAGTGAGTCACGTGATAGAGAGTCTTGTGGTACAACGGACTAATGAATTTGGAGCTTGCGCAGAAGATAAAAACAGTTATATTTGTTAATTAATTCGTTCGTAAAATTCGCTAAAGAATTCGCTAGAATGTTCGCAATGTTTTCAGAAGAACCGGCTAATTTGGTCGCCGTTCCCATAAAAAGTCGAATATGAAAATCTTAAAAAGTACTATTACAATAAACAACACGGATCAGCTAAAATATATCTGTGATTCGGTATTTCCATGAGGTAGGCGTAGAAAACGGTCTCTTTTTTTCTCCCTATGATCTCAAAAAAGCATAATCAAGCACCAGCTATTAGTCTCGCGTCATCTCGTTCTAGATTGAGAAATGCCGAGATTATAACCCCAGACGGATTATAAGGCATCAATCTAAATTTAACAGAAATATACCCTTCCTCTTCCAACACTCAACAAATTACCACACACTTACAAACTCCGGAGAATAATCCGGGAATTTCAACCACAAACTACTCAACCCCAAAGTATAACTCCCAGATTTGGGAAATAGAGCGAATTAAAGCACTGAGTAAATTTGGGAGTTAGTGCTCGGGAAAAGAGGACTCCGGAATCGCCTACTTTGGAAGTATTAAAGTAGACTTCCAAGAATGCGGTGCCCCGGATATTTCAGGAGTTAGTTTAAACTTCGGGGTCGTAATCCTTTCCTCACTCCTCTCTTCACTTCAGTTGCCGGTCTCGCAGCCGATAATTAAGATTCAGAGTTAAGTCTTCGGGTCTTCCATGAGGGATAGGGACTTCGGCATTGAATGGTCGAACCTTCTCTCATTTGCATCCTTATAGGTTTTGGAGCAGTTTGCGTCCGGAAAAGATTAATGTAGTGATGAAAGAAGGATGAGTCCACGCACTTATGGGTGTGGGAGGGATAGTTGCCTTGGAAATTTCCAGACAGGGTCAGCGATTATGCGCTTGATGCAAGACTTAAATGTAAATCAGGTGGGGAGATTATTGAAAAGATGCCATAACAAAGTTTCAATTGAGAGAATTGGTGGTTTTCCCGAAGGGGTATATCATCAAAAAACAACATTATCAAAACTGACCAGATCTTTATGGTCTAGATTCCTCGTATTTAGGGGCCGCAGTGGCCCGGTTGTTATAGTAACGGATTAGAAATTTAGGGGCCGCATTGGCCCGGTTGGAAGAGTAACGGATTAGAAATTTAGGGGCCGCAGTGGCCCGGTTGGAAGAGTAACGGATTAGAAATTTAGGGGCCGCAGTGGCCCGGTTGTTACAGTAACGGATTAGAAATTTAGGGGCCGCAGTGGCCCGGTTGGAAGAGTAACGGATTAGAAATTTAGGGGCCGCAGTGGCCTGGTTGTTACAGTAACGGATTAGAAATTTAGGGGCCGCATTGGCCCGGTTGGAAGAGTTACGGATTATAAATTTAGGGGCCGCAGTGGCCCGGTTGGAAGAGTAACGGATTAGAAATTTAGGGGCCGCATTGGCCCGTTTGGAAGAGTAACGGATTAGAAATTTAGGGGCCGCAGTGGCCCGGTTGGAAGAGTAACGGATTAGAAATTTAGGGGCCGCAGTGGCCCGGTTGGATGAGTAACGCATTAAAAATTTAGGGGCCGCATTGGCCCGGTTGGAAGAGTAACGGATTAGAAATTTAGGGGCCGCATTGGCCCGGTTGGAAGAGTAACGGATTAGAAATTTAGGGGCCGCATTGGCCCGGTTGGAAGAGTAACGGATTAGAATTTTAGGGGCCGCAGTGGCCCCGTTGGAAGAGTTACGGATTAGAAATTTAGGGGCCGCAGTGGCCCTGTTGGAAAAGTATCGGATTAGCAATCAGAGGGTTGCGAGTTCGAATCTTACAAACACCGTCTTATACAAAAGGGACTGGTTCACTTTAAATCTGTCGTGGCCTCAAATATCCTCGTGTTGGTGTGTTGTGGATGTTTGGAGAGTGGGGGAGATAAGGAGAAGTTATTTCAACTTTCAGGGTGCATTCGGGTGTCCCGGCCGTAGTCTAAATTTCGTCTTGGCGTGATAAAGGCACAACTTCTGTACCAGCCGCGGTCTAAAGGTAATATTGATAGAATTTTAAAACATTTGGCTATATATTTTTAAATACCTTTAAACTTCATTAGGACATATACATATTTTTTTTTTGAATGTTTCTGACGAGTCACATTTTATGAAGAATCGGATTTTCAGATTGGTTGGTTTCATAGTGCTTACTCCAAAATAGGCAACCGGCCTCAAACACAGTACTTAATGCAATAACAAATAGAAGCAGATAAAAATATTCAAAATGTTAGCCAGTTATGTTGCTCTAGTGCAGGGATGGCGAACCTATGACCCGCGGGTCAGACACTGACCCACGCAGGCTTTTTAAATGACCCACGCGTTGATTTTTTTAAACCTATCATCACATTTAATATTTTCATAAAAAATTGTAATTATTTTTCAGACCCTTCTTTTAAAAAATATGCAGAAATATAAGTGAAAATGAAAAAAAAATACACAAATGATTTTTGTAAAATGTTCTAGATTTATTTATTATACATAAAGCTGTTTTAAGATTTATGTGAGAATATTAGGATATTTATGACGAAACTTGACATTTTTACTAGGGATTTGGAAATGAAAATCACGAAATATTTTCCTCAGTTACAAAAACATTTTTAAAACACAATAACAATGGAAAATACGATTGACGTTCAAGAAAATGCAATAACAAAATATTTAATGGTAATACAGGAAATAAAACAAGCTTTGAAGAGCGATTTAATCAATTTGAAAATATGGAAAATACATTTCACTTTATTTTATATCCATACAAAACGAAATTCGAAACAATGGAGTTAAACGAATTTAAGTGGCTAGGTATCCATGATTTAGAAGTGGAATTAGTTGAATTTCAAAGCAGCATAGTATGGAAAAATAAATTTGATAACTTGATTTCCGAAATAGAAGGGAAAATGTTTGAAATTAGTGCAAATCATAATGATCTCACACTAAAAATTGAAAATATTATATTAAACCTAATGATTCTTTGCCCAATATTTTTATATCAAAGTAGAAACTTGCTAATGCTCTTTTAATGATGTTTGGAATCATATTTTCATGTGAAAAATTGTTTTCTTCAGCGAATTTTGTAAAGTCTACCAATAAAAATAAACTCGGAAATGAATTGACTGCAAAATGGCTTTAAAATAATGAATACTGAATTTGAACCTCAGATTAAAAAATTATATGACAAAAAACAACAACAGATTTCTCATTAAATATACTTTAACTTTATTGTACATACACATACCTGTAATTATATTATCTATTAAAATATAATATTTCATATATATGTGACGACTTTCTTACAGGTCTCCCTACTAATGTACTCATAAAATACGAGCAGGACAGAGAGCAATGAAAAATACGTCTTTATTAGACCACAATCATGATCCGAGTGCTATAAGAGATGGCGCAACAAGTTACAAGTTGCGTATCAACAAATTATTTATTCCTTGATCAGCAATACTCAGACAGATTTCATTGCATTATATGGTATCATTTGATGGGACATCTTACAGTAAATAGAAGGGAACAGATGGATCACGGCGTGGGAAGATGAATTTAGCTTAGCTTGCAGAAATTAATTATTTCGGATACAATGGGCTGCTAAACTGTAAAAGGCACGTGGAAAGAATACTCGGAGGCAATTTTCTCACGAATCATTTTTTAATGTTACACACACACACATATATATATATATATATATATATATATATATATATATATATATATATATATATATATATATATATATATATATATATATATATATATATATATATATATATATATATATATATATATATATATATATATATATATTATTAAAAACTCAGGGCAGGGGGCTGGGCATGGTTTCTCCCTTTTTATATGGTTTTTTTTTGCTTTTCACTTGCAAAAGTAAATGTTGTAAAACAAAAAGTAATAGTTAACTTTTTATAGGATTAAAAAATTGAGAACCAAAATAAAAGTAGTTTTTTACCATGATCCCTTCTCTTTTTCCAAATGACCCACGAGCTAGTACGAAAAAAATAATGAACAAAATTTGACCAACTTCTTTAAAAGGTTCGTCGTCTCTGCTCTAGTGTGATGTTAATTACAAGAACCAAATACCAAATGTTTTCTTGAAATATGATGGTGTTGAAGCAAATCAGTCTCACCGAGGTTCAACGTCGTACACTTGAGCCAATTTTAGAAATTGGGGTGCATAAGTATCGAAATGAGACCCATCTGACACCAGAGTATCGACAGCGCAATCGATGGGATCCCCTAGTAATGCATCTTTCACTAGATGAATACATCATTACGTAGAGTGACCCCCATCAGAGTAATTCGATCGACCGCTCGCCCACACAAATACTCGCAGAAATGACTAAGGAATGCATTAGAGGCTGTGCTTCAGAGCACTACCCTTTGAATGGGGCCTGTTTTTGAATAAGCCATTCTGTATCAGGATATTCATGGCACTGATCCTTTATGGATGGTGGGTATGAATTTTTGATGGTCTAGGTCTTTTAGTGCCATCATTGGGATTTGTTTGCAAGTTGAAATGACTTCATGAATCACTTTCAAAATGTGTCTTGTTTCGTATCATTCTACCAAAGTGCCTTTTTGAGGCTTCAATATCTGATACTCGTTTAATTCTTTCGTTTTCATATCAATCCTGTGGAGATATGTACGGGTGACTTATGGCTAAGCTCACATGCGTTTGACTTATGACTTTGATATGACGTCGTACCATTGTTGTTGTTTCGTGCCATTCAACAGAAGTGCCTTTTAGAGACCTAATATCTGATCCTGGCTTAAATTTTCAATTTTTATATTCAATACTGTGGAGATATTTACGGGCGACTAATGGCTAAGCGAGCATACGCAGGACTTACAACCTTGAAATGACGTCATACCATTGTTGTTGCTTCGTGCCATTCAACCAATGTGCTTTTTAGAGACTTCTTATCTGATGCTCGCTTAATTTTTCCTTTTTCATATTCGACCCTCTGTAGATATATACGGACGACTAATGGCTATGCGAGCATACACACGACTTACGACCTTGATACGACGTAGTAACATTGATGTGTATTCTTATGTAAATGGAGTTGTATACTTACGAGATAATGACGAGACATCACATCTCGTCCATGAAGATCGTAACAGATTTTGCTAATGACGATATACCTCGTCCAGACAAACACCTTGAGAAGCAACTCTCTTTCAAGTAGGCCCTCTTGAAGATTTCAAAGTAGTGTCCTTTCCTATACACACGAAATTATAAAATAGCAATATCTATTGATTGAAAGATTCCTAGAAAAGATTATTTCCGTCAATATTCTCTCGGATCACGAATCCCAGAAGTTAGTGCATTTGTCTAGTAGTCTATAACTGGGTAGAAGCAATGCAGGTAAAAATCCAGGCTACTAGTTGAAATAATGTGTGCATGAACTATTGTAGATTAAAGTAGTCTTGATCTATATTGATGTACTTTCTCATACCCGTGATACTTACTAATATTGTAACTAGATTGGTAGGTTGGAGATTTATTGCGTATGGACCGTATCTGACAAAGCTGCGCTTTCACACAGTTCATACTGTCTGAAAATAATGTTGATCCAATACTGATGTACTTCTTCATCCACGTGATGCTCACAGGTTTTTTTCAGTCAATAGTCTCTCGGATCACAAATCCCAGTAATGATTACTTTTGTTTGGTAGGCTAAAACTGGCTAAAAGTTTTGCATTAAAACATTCAGGTTACAAGGTGAAATAATGTGTGCATGATCTCTAGTAGATTAAAGTAGTGTTGATCCATATTGATATATTTCTTCCTCATACCCGTGATAGTTAAATGGTCTTGTAGCTAGATTGGTAGATTTAAGTTTTATTGCTCAAATACCATATCTGGCCAAGCTGCGCTTACACACAATTCGTATTGTTGAAAGTAGCGTTGATTCATAAAGATGTACTTCTTCATCCATGTGATGCTTACTGTTTTTTTCAGTCAATAGTCTCTCTGATCACGTATCCCAGAAATGATTATATTTGCCTTATTGTCTAAAACTAGCTTGAATTCATGCAGTGAAAAATTCAAGTTACACGGTGAAACAATGTGTGCATGAACTATAGTAGATTAAAGAAGTGTTTATCCAGTTATATATACTTCTGACTCTTACCCGTGATGCTTAATGATGTTGTAGCTAGATTGGTAGGTTGAAGGTTTATTGCGCATGGACCATATCTGATCAAGCTTCGCTTACACACAATTCATATTGTTTGAAAATAGTGTTAATACATACTGATGTACTTCTTCATCCACGTGATGCATACAGGTTTTGTTGCCAGAGTAGTTGGTTTTGATGGAGAAATGATCATGTCTGGCCAAGCTGCACACAAATTAAATTTACATAACACAAAAGTGAAAAACATATCCAGTGTTACTTACAGGAATCGAACCTGAATCATTATGGATATTTTAAAATGTTTAGGAATAGGAATGAATGGTAGGACATGGTGTCTAAGCGACGTCAAAATGACAAAAGAATTTCACTAAAATTCTCAAACTCGTTTGAATTGTAACACACTCCAACTATATCATGCTTTGTGTTGATATTCACTTCAAAGAGAAATCTGACAAAAGTTCCTCTGTCAGAGGATTTCAATCATTTTTCTTATTTTTGTCTGTTTGTGAAATATTTTAGGTCATTTCGAGACATTCTAAAGGCGTCATATAATTGTGATGTTTCCTAGTGAAAGAAAATTTCCTTTCACTGGTAAAAAAAATAATTTTTTTTTAGAAATTAATTCAGTTTCCAAAAGGTTAATACAAATGGTCGTTTAGGAAAATGAATCCAAAATTTTCACACTTCTAGTTCTTCCATCAATTTCCTTAAAATCCCATTTTCGAATATCATGGGAATAACGGGAAATTTTAGGATATGAAAAGCAAGTCATAATTTATTTAAGCTTCTGCGGTTAATATAAGTGAAAAAGAGCTTTTTAATGTGTTGTAAGCCCAGAAAAAAATGCATTCATACAGATTGCGGTCATAACTGAATCTTTATCGGGCAGTTTCTAGCAAAATTTCAGTCACCAAAAATCCCAGCCCTCCTCGCAGCTACGGTCTTCGACAACACCATAATTACTCGCCATTTTGGTTTTCAGACAACTCTTTCCAGTGACCTCAAAATCGAAACGAGTTTTTAATTTATTTCCTCTTCGGTAACAATGTCCCGCGTAAAATTCTCGAAATGATAGTTTCCGTGTTTTATGGCATACTTTCGGACAGGCAATAATCGAAAACGGAGTCATCTTTCAACTGAACATGTTCGGGGAGCGCTCCTTCGGAAATAAATTAAATGTCAAACGCAGCTATGGCAGACTAATACGTTCCTGCTCGATTCCTGAAAGTAAACTTATCCTGTAAAACACACTTTTCCGCAATTCCCGAAGATTCTTAATTGTTGTTATCTGTCGTTAAACCGGTGTACCTGCGGGCGAGGGAAACGAAAAGGGGGGGAATGAGGAGGACAAGTGGTTTTGAAGTATGCTATTTTGTGAGTTAAGAGTTTTAAGTTAACATACAAATGAGAAAGGAAATTGATTTATTGAGCAATGATGCCGATACAGTATGTTCGTAGTGAATAATCAACTATCAGTGAAAATATATAATGATCTATTACAGACTTCTTGAAAAGAGCGTCTCTTAACAGTAAAGGGGCTGACCTCATGATTGCGAGTTCGCCCAAATCACGTTAAGTTTGTAGCGGTCTTAAAAGTCCTCACGAAGAGGATGGGTAACTGTACTAAAGTATTTCACGTATTTTTATTGGTTTTGTCGGGAATTTTGAAACAGGTTGTTTCTATCTAATTTTAGGTCTTTCCACTGTCGTTTTTAAGTTGATTCAACTGGAAAGAGGCACTGAAACTGAATTGAGCTCAATCCGAACGGAAACTAATCTTGATCGACTGTGGAGGAAAAAATACCATGATCCCTTCCGTATTCTCTTGGGCTTAACCTGAGTGTTTATAAATCGCACTGCCGACGGCAAGCAATGGTTGTTAGAAGAGAAAATAGAATTGAAAGCAACGATAGGATTAAGGAGATATTTGGTGGAAAAGAGTAACACTGAAATCCTTAAAACGAGTATTTGTTTTACAAAAAGAAACGGCCCAATGTTATTTCACTTATTAAAAAAAGTTGTAGTCATGCTATGTCTCTTAGAATTTATCATTTTTTACTGAAATGAAATTATTTGTCTATAAATAGATAAAAGTATTATCTGACACATTTTTCTTGTTTTGACAACTGTTAAATTCTTTCGCGTGGTGTAAAGGGATGTTCGCATTTCCCGTATTTTAATGAAAATGGAACATAAGATATATATATATATATATATATATATATATATATATATATATATATATTATATATATATATATATTATATATTATATATATGTATATATATATGTATATATATATATATATATATATATATATATATGTATATATATATATATATGTATATATATATATATATATATATATATATATATATATATATATATATATATATATATATATATATATATATATATATATATATATATATATATATATATATGGCCTGTCATGGCCTCAAATGTCTTCACTTTACGTGGTGTGGAAGTTTGGAGAGTTGGGTTTCATGTCAGGTGTGATCTCGTCATCTAACCGCGGCACAAAATTACGTGAAACTATCCTCGGATCGTTCCCTTCAGAGGTTGATACAGGATCGTCGCCAGTAGCCCGCTGTTTGGATGCGACAATCTGGCAACCTCTCTACAAAATTCTTCTCCATACCAAGCGAGGACATTTGAGATTGATTTAACATGTACCCGCCCCCACGCACATGACGGTCTTTGGCTAGATTAACTTTCGAACCCACAACTCGCCTGTTCTCAATCCACTATACTTCCATCCGGGCCACCAACGCCGAAAATAACTTAGAATGGAAACAAATGTTTTGGATGGATTCAGAAATGTACTCTACATCCTGGTTCAACACCACGTAATTCTGAGCTACAGCCAGATGACGAGAACAACCACTCCCTCTCCCAACTTCCACACCACATCATCGTGATGGCGTTTAAGGCCACGACAGATTTAACATGCACCAGCCTTGTCTTGTCTTTTTTGTTGAACCTAGCTTCAAACTCACAATTGCTCAAGCTAGTTTCCTAAGAAAGCGGAGCTGTTATCTAGCAGCCGTAATGTAGCCGTAATGTATGGATGACGTCACAAAACGTTGTTTTTTCAAACAGATGATATTGGTTTCTAAGAGAGCGTTGTTTATGAACGTAGCGAAAATTAGCCGAGCCGCCATTTGCATGACGATCGTCAGAGCGGTCTTAAACAGTTCGGGAACGTTTTTTTCTCTCGTAGCGGCAACATTTCATTTCCTTTGCCAAACAATTCGAGCAAAGAGAAGCAAAACAAACAAAAATTCTTGACTGGCTTTGTTTAGTTTGTTTTTGTAAAATCGGGATCGTTAAAGATAGAATAAAAATTTCAACGGATTTGAAATTTGCGGAACATTTAACACCAGATCGATACCTTAAATGTGACTTTCTTTAAATAAATAATACATTATTAATTAATGAAATGGTAAATAATTAACTAATGAAATGGTAAATAATTAACTAATGAAATGGTAAATAATTAAATAATAAACCTGTTTTGGTATCGATCTGTCGTAAAGTTTTATGCTGATTTGAAATCCGTTGAAATTTTCACTTTATCTTCAACGATATCGGAAATAGAAACTGGAACAAGAGAATAAAAACCCTTTGTTTTGTATCTCGAACAAAATAAACCACGACAGACGTCTGTTTCGTCCATCCTCCACCGTATTCTCTCCGTCTAAGTTAACACCTCTGGTATCTGTTAAGACGGTCGCCTAGTTATGCCGTATAACTGCTGCTAGATAACAGCTACGCTTTATTAGGAAACCGTAGTTTTACCCTATAATCTAATTGGGTTTCCACGTCCCCTTAATATTTTATACATTAAATTCAACCTCTATTTGACGAAATAATATTTTAAAGCAGGAAAAGTTTTTTCTGTCCCTTAAAGCAATTCTTGTTCTTTCCTTTATTAAATAGTGCGAAGTGCAAACATACTCATCTGTCTTCAGGAAAGAATTTCCCGCTATTATCTACCCTACCGTTACTGAGCGGATGTTATATCACACAGTGGAGTTATAGCTCCCTAACTGGAATTAACTCGGAAGAAAAGAGCGGAGTACTTTATTTTAAATCGTCTCTTTGTCATTTCCTTTCCTTTCTAACTGTTCTGTTTGAAATGCGACGTTCACTATTTAATTTACTTCCCGAGTGCCTTTGAGTTCAGTTCTTACAAAGTGCGTTTTTGTTCAGACTTATGCCCAAACTTGAATTCTTCGGAAGTTTTTCTTGAATTGGTAATGGTTGGAAAAAGAGGGTTTCCTAAATGAAATCCAAACAGCGAAATTCTATTCTTTGCGGATTTTTTTTCTCAATTGATTCGTCTCGGTATTTGCATACATTTGCATACATTTGCATCGCAACTTAGGCATTACCTATTGGTCGTACCGTTGAAATGGAATCAAGGATGTGTTAAATTTTATAACGATATCGGCTTTGGGTAGTAGAAATATTTTGGATGTTGGGGTTTGATGGAAAAGTATGCAAACTTTTTTATTGCATTAACCAGCTGAAATCTAGAGACAGTACTTCGACCAATATAATATAGAATCCAACATTATAGGGGGGGGGGGGGGGGTAGATGGCGGACTGGTGCAGGTTACAACTGTAGAGGCCTCAAATGTCCTCATGGTTTCGCCGACCATCCGGTCTGGTGGTTAAGGTGTTAGCCTCTAGATAGGAAGGCTCCCGTTTCGAATCTGGGTCATTGCATGGATATTTGTAACCGTGTGGTGTAGAGGCGGCTGGGGCACCGTAAATCTCTTGTGTTCGAAAGTCCTCACGTTGGGTTGGTGTGGAAGTTTGGAGAGAGGGGTGCCAGCTCAGGTGTTGTCTCGTCATATGACCGTGGTTCAAAATAACGTTTTTTTGTGCTCGGTTCTTTCCCTTAGGGCAGTGTTTCCCAAACTGCGGTACGCGTACCCTCAGGGGTACGGGAAGAGTTTGGTGGGGGTACGCGTAGCACCGGAGTTTGGTGGGGATATGCACTGCACTTTGCTTAGCTGCGCCTAATTCTACGTTCTCATGAGTCAAGTCAAGACAGTCTTGTGAGGTGTGAGTTGGTCCGGAGTGACACGGCGGAAATATACCACACATCGTTACAGAAACCACTTACTTCGTTAACCCTCCGTCGAGCGCAACCGGCCTGACAGGCACAGCTTTGACATGAACTTCAATATTTTCTTAATGATAGATTTGAGTTGAGATATTGTTTACATGACTGGAAATGGCTTTGAAAACTTAGCAGATATATTCTCTGTTTTAAATTGCCTCAACTTATCGTTACAGGTCAAAGAAATTTCATTGTTTCACGTTCAAGATAAAGTGAACGCTGCCATCGCAAAACTAAAGTTATGGCAAAAGAGAGTTGGTAATGGAGAAGAAGACTCGTTTCCCTCTCTTCATGAGTTTATAACAATTTCGACTACTGAAATTGATGCTGATACTCTGAAATGCATAAAAGAGCATTTGGAGAGTTTGCAAGTGGGCTTGAAAAACTATTTCCTTGATTTAACCAACAATATTGAATGGATAAGATATCTGTTTAACATTAACACAACATCCATGCCAGAATATTTATCCCATGCGGAAGAAGAGCAATTGTTGGAATTGGCTTCAGACGGATTCTTGAAAAATAAACATAAGAAGAGTACTTTAACATCATTCCGGTTACATATGCAACCTGTGCATCCAGTTTTAACAGAAAAAGTTCTAAAATACATCTTGCCTTTTCCAACTTCATATTTATGTGAAGTTGCTTTTACAGCATTTGTAGACATTAAGTCGAAAAAAGGAATAGACTATTGGACGTGGAACCACATCTCAGATTAAAATTAACAACCAGGGAACCAAATTATGACGATCTGTTATCTCAGCACAAACAATTTTATCCTTCTCATTGATCCAAATATAAACGTTATTTATATTTTATTATGAATAATTTTATTTCTATTTTCTTATTATTATGTGTATGTCACAAAAAAGAAAAAATATATACTTTGATTGTGATAAAATACATCTTTTTTTTTTCCGACGAGGGGTACTCCGCTTTACGAAAATTATAGAAGGGTACACATATGTCAAAAGTTTGGGAAACACTGCCTTAAGGGATTGATCCCAGATCGTCGTCAATAGCCCGTTCTGTTGCTCTGGCACGACGTTAATAAAAAATTACTAATATTATACCTCATGATTTCTGATCTAACCTAATAGCGCTATACAACAAAAATCGTACAATTATTTAATTTATGTTCAAAATATTTAAACAAAATGAGAATATTGCTAACAGATTATGATCTATCATTGATTGATGCTACAGGAAAATGGGATGTCAGTTGGTAGAGTAACGGATTAGCAAACGGAGGTTTGATAGTTCGAATCCAACCAAACACTGCCGTGTAAATAGGGGCTGGGGACACGTTACATGTGTCTGGCCTCAGATGTCTTCCCATTGGAGTGGTGTGAAGGTAAGGAGAGTGTTTGTAATGTACCTTGACCATCTTACCTTCATTTAAAATTACATAGTGTTCACCCCGGTCCTTTCCCTTCCCTTGTAGCACTGATTGATTACAGACAGTGGCCAATATCCCGTCGAGTTGCTCCAGAGCAATGTTAATTAAAATATCTTCCTAGCTGCAGTAAAATGTGTAGGTAGGAAGGTATTATTAATGTCGCACTAGAACAACACAATCCACCAGGGAAGACCCCGCATCTTTACTTGTAAGGATTTGCGAGTTTAGTAGTATTCCTTGGTTGTTTATTAGATTCGTATTTGCAGAGTTTCTGCTAGGTTTTCTTGATGGTAATCTGATGGTCATATGGCAACTGTATTTATGTCGTTGCTATAAAATCACTTCCGTAGGATGTCAGGATATCAATGGTTTTGCAAATTTTTCTCTGCACTTTCTATGCTTTAGTGCTAGGTTTAACCATCCTGGGGTGGGTCCTGGTAGTGGGCAACGCAGGTGAAGTGAGATTGAGAGTAGGGATGCGACATCGATAGCAAAACATCGATGTTCAAAATTAAAACATCGATGTTGATAAAACATCGATGTTGATAAAACATCGACCCAAAAACATCGATGTTTTTAAACATCGATGTTTTTAAAATGTAGTGTATTTAAACTTTTTTCCCCATTTCTTAAAACTAGTTTAGCAATTATTGATGCGACATCGCCAGCAAAACATCGATGTTTTGAAACTTTGATGTTTTAATTTGTTCAAAATTAAAACATCGATCTTGATAGTACGTCGTCCCAAAACCATCGATGTTTTAAAAATTCAGTGTATTTAAATTTGTCCCCATTTCTTAAAACTGGTTTAGCAACTATTGATGCGACATCGACAGCAAAACATCGATGTTCAAAATTAAAACATTGATGTTGATAATACATCGCTCACAAACCATCGTTGATGCGACATCGGCTCCAATACATCGATGTTTTTTCTATAACATCAATGTTTAGAAAACATCGATATCGATGTCGCATCCCTACTTTTCAGATCCTTCATCCTTTGTCACTTTGGTCTAAAAGTATGTTCAATTTGCTAATTATAATAGTTATGCTATTTGGTCATTTTTTAAATTTTTATAACGGTACTTTTTTTATTTTAAAATAAAACATCGACAAGTATAAACATCGATGTTACAAAAACATCGACCCCAATACATCGATGCTAAATACATCGATGTTTTTTAAAAAACATCGATGTTTTGAAAACATCGACATCGATGTCGCATCCCTACTTGAGAGAGGGCAATCCAGGCCATAATGTATTTGAGTTCCCTCTATTCCACAAGAGTATTGTTTGGTTTGAGATAATCCGAATATGGGGAGATAGCTGAGGAATGGGCCATGGTCCGTTAAAAACTGTAAATACCGTCTATCGTTGATGCGGGTATCCGTGAAGACGTGTGAGAAGAGATTGTGTGTTGATCTGTCTGTGTCATTTGTGTTCCATTTATCCTGCCACAGTTGAGGAATGTGGTCTCTAGTGAGTTGTAGTGTGATACTGGACGGGCTATTTTTTTTGCCCTCTAGAGTATCTTTGTTGCTACTTCCTTGATCAGACTGCTTTTTCGTGTACTACGGGCCATTGGCGACGTTCCAGGATCAAACTCGAAGAGAAAAACCTGAGGACAATACCACGTTATTATGAAAACGGACAGATGACGATGTTACATCTGATCTGGCACCCAACTCTCTCCTGTAGCAAAATTGATGATACATATAATTTAAAATCTCACAATATTTTAGTATCGCTCAGTGCCGGATGTGCATTTCACAGCAAATTATGATACTTTTCCATATATCCGCCACACAGCAGAAGATAAAATCTAATTTTATTAGAAACACGAGCTAAATATATCCATAAAAAGTATCGATTCCCCACAGACAGAGTGTAACATAATTAGTTTTCTTTTCTGCAGCCAATGATTGACATTGATTCGCGCTCCATAGATAACGAAACGCTTCACAACAGATTGCTTCCAATTATCTGTCGACAAAATGACCACACTCATCGGCGCATCTTCCTGTCCCCAGACACTCGCGGCGGCTTGGCGCGTGTTGGCTGTTTTTAGCACATAAAACAAAGCCAATCGCTAATGCTAGTCAATCAAGGTAATGGCATTAGGCCGGCCGGAAGTTCGATATTAACGAAGTTAGGGATAATTCTATTAATGGTGTTGAGGAAAATGAAGCATAAGGGATGGGGGAAATCAGATAAATCAAGTTTCGGGAATTGTACTTTCGGAAAACTGGTCGCCGGTAGAGATAATTCGTTTTCCTGTCGGGAGTTACTTTAGAGGAGTTAAAATAAATTATCTAAATCTGTGCCCGATTCCTCAAATGGGTAATGTAGGCATGAGCATAGTATGAGTGATGTAACATATTAAGTAAAGTATTATGTCACAGGATTTCCAATACTTTTCCCAGAAAAAGTGAGTTTAGTAGTAATCCAATATTCGCCAATTACCTAATAAAAATCCATATTGTCCATAACCTGTTATGATAAACTATATTAACCCTCATTTTGGTTCTCGACGAAATATCGTGCCATTAGCAAAACTGATTGTCTTTGAAGCACGTGGGTCGTTCTGACGTCCCATACCTTACTAAAATTCCTTGCTAAAACGGCTTCCCCGTGAAGAAGCTTAACATCGTAAACAAATTAACTATATGGAGATTTAGCCTTCCACCGCTGTGTACGCCTGTGCTTCATCGGGGTTAAAAAAAGCTCGCCAATTATTTCTTAATGTGCTTCTTACTACAGCTATCGCCCTTGTGAGGACGAACTCCAGCTATACCCCAAAGGAAAGATCCGAGTTAAATTTTGGTATTTTTTAATTAACGTCGTATTTGAGCAGCTCAAGGAGCTATTGACGACGGTTTGGGATCATTACCCTAAGCGAAGGATCTGATGACAACATTACGAAAATTTGAACCATGGTCAGATGACGAGGCAACACCTGAACTATCACGCCACTCTCCAAACTTCTTCACCAACCCAACGTTAGGACTTTCAGACACGACACATTTAAGTTGCACTAGGAGAATAAGTGTGGAGATTACGATCACGAGTAGACTTGCGTATGAGTATCAGCGGTAGGTTGGGAATTAACGTAGCACTGCAAAAAATCAGAGGGGCTATTGGTGACAATCTTTGAACTATCCTGAAGGTAAAGGACCAAGACTTAACTGTCTAAAAATTTTACCCGGACAAACCCTTTTTGCACTGATTTATGAGAATGAACTCTTGATGTTAATTTGATGGCGCTGTTTAAAGCTGTTATAATATTTAGAGGTATTTGAATTTGCCTACACTTGCAATATAGAATTGTGTGACGTAATTACATTATCACGTCATAATATTAAAAATTAACATAACATTAAAAATGCAGATATAAAACTTTCTTTCACTTTTAAAGTTTCCAATTTGAATTTCCTATGTTAATTTCATGATGTTTCTTTTAGGATCATCACTAAGATGCTCGTAATTTTTAAAGATATGGGACAAGTCAACACTTAGAGGTTTGGTAAGTAAAAACTCTGATAAATGTCCAGTGTCTATTTTAATATACCTGAACACCCTAACTATTTTTCACCGTGCATCGCTCTTACGAAAAAGAGTTAAGTAAAGAACTGGTTAAGCTTTAGAAAGCATTAGTAAATTTAATATTTACTTAACACACATAAATTTTAAAAATTGAATAATCATTAAAAATGATTCTTACAGTTCAACGCAAATGCAGATTTTGAATTATTCAATCCTCTTTAAGACATTCTTTAAATGTTTTTTTTTTCTTTTTTAGAAAGAAGGTGAATTCCCCCAGTATATTTATCGAGACTAAAGATTATGATTTAAAAACCTTCGTTATTAGTACAAAGTAACAAAGTATCAGTGAAATAATATATATTTTAATAAGGGATGGTCCCCCACGTGCTGCAATTACACTAGCAACCCTTCTGGGCATACTTTCAACAAGGTTTCGAAACACAGCTATGGATATTTGTGTTCTTTTCTGCTGTAAGCATGTCGTCAGCTCAGCTGTAGATTTCAGACGTGGTTTCCTTGTCCGTAGGCGACACTCTAACTCGTCCCACAAATGTCCTATGGGTTTAGGTCGGGACTGTGAGTAGGCCAGGGAAGACCTTTTACATCCATATATTGATACCACTGCTTGACAGAGGCTGCAACATGACATAGACCGTTGTCGTCATGGAAGTAACATTCGTCCATTCTATAAAATTTCCAGAGCGTAGGAAGAACATGATGGTCCAAAATGTTCATGTAGGCGTCGGCGTTCAATTTACCAGGAACAACATAGAAAGGTCCCATACCATACCACGAAACCCACCCCCAAACAAGCAGTAGGAATTTATGAATTCTCCTGGCGTTAGGTTCATTATTGTAGTGTAATGTATACCAAGTCTAAAAACTAATCCTTCTGTTCAAGCAAAATTCACTGAGTGTGTTATTAATTTCATCTTCTATTATTAAACTTTTGAAATTGTGATTTTTTTTCACATGCACATTGAAAGTCCTTAGAAAGCCTACCTTTATTTCATGCAGTTAATATCTAAAATATATCTTTGTTTTATAATTATATTTGTATCATTAAATACAAGGGCACATTACAAATCAACGTCTTTTAATCAGGGTTAATCTGTTATTTGCATTTATATTAACAAAATGAATTCCGTCGGCGTGGAGTGGAAATTAGTGAGGTGGCAGCTCAAGTACAACCTCGTCATCAAAATTACGTAGTGTTGTCCTCTGATCTTTACCATCGGGTTTGATACCGGTTCATCGCCAAAAGCCAGTTTTGTTGCTCATGTGCGATGTTACATAAACACCTGCCCTCCCAAAATTAATTCCGAATATTTTTATTACAATGTTCATAATGACATATTTAATTCGTTTTCTTCATAGATATGGTATAACAAAATATTCTTATATCTCATTACTAAAATTCCTAATTATTTAACCTCTATTAGGCATTGATAATGCTATGAAAGTCAATCTCACTATTTAAGGTAATACCTTTTTGTAAAATTATCTTGGTATGATTTTTTTTTATTTCCAATGGCAAGGCTGGGTACAGATTGCACAGACAAATACAATACATAATACAATACAGAAATATAATACAGTACAGAATTGACCGAAGTCATTGTAGCTTTATACAAGGCCAGAAGTGATGGTCACTTGTGAAGGGGCACCCAGTGGGTGGACCATCATTGTCCATAACAAATTACAGCACAATTTACATCCATGCCCTGACCCGGATTCGAACCAGGAACCTTCCGATTCAGAGGGCAACACCTTGACCACTAGAGCGGTTGGCCGGCTCTTTGTATGGTTAAATACTAAGATATACATATATCCCCCTTAAAATAAATTCTTTATTGTAAAACGATTTCCTTTAAAACAAGAACTACGTATTGGTACGAACATTAAAAAGCTTTTATTCTTTGAAGAACCATTATATATAAATTTTATTCATAAATGTAGTTGCCAGAAAACTAAGTTCCCCTTGTAAATTTTACTACCTATATAATTATAACATATAGAAAAGTTTTAAACTATAAGTAATAACCTATGCAAATTGTGTAATCCGGATATGCTCATAAAAGTTTTACCGGTCTCTGAATACTCCATGAAAATACTAGGTTACCGATACAGCAGATTAAAGATAGTTTAACGTAAGAGAAGACTTTTTACTATAAGCAGAAAACTTTTATTGTTTCTCCAAGATAGGAAGTTTCCATATAGCCCTAATAATTACAGTCTGGGTATCTTCGTATGCATATGTGTCCTCAACAGACTGGTTTTGAATCTGTTCTTATCGTGTTGTATCACAATTATTTTGGTTAAAGTGATTTTTTGCCGAAAGAGATCTTTGTGAATTTACTCAATTTTCACCCGGACTGGTTAAGGACAAACTGAAGTTTTGAACATTGCTTTCGTTGTAAGAATATGTACATTTTGCGTTGTCCTGGTTTGTTTTGTTCAGAAAATGTCTTTGTGCAATATTTAACAAAATAATTATTTTTATGGTTAACTTATCAAATAAATTAATAGAAACATCTTTACGTAAGACAGTAACGAATATGCATAACCTTTATCATGTTACATTTGTATATACATTTTTTAGTAAAATGAAAATGAATAAACTTTATTTGTTCCTCTGTCATATAAAATAGTGATAAATAC